>BEXV01000794.1:9437-37364 GCA_003118195.1 Hemicentrotus pulcherrimus | reverse complement strand
GGTGAAGTTTATTGAGGTTGATTTTGGTAGTTAAATGAGGTCTACTTACGTTCACAATGAATGGTATGATGAGCATCACCAATGTCAATTCCACTTTAGGATTATGTATAGGACTCAGTAAGACATCAGCAACCTGGAAAAACCAAACATACAACATCTTCATTTCTAAGAAAAAGAGATCAAAAAATAAATACTGTTCTGCTGGAATCTTTTGAGCATAGTAATTGAAAATTTGGAGTTGAACCTTTCAAAATAAAAACATATTTGGATAGGTTGTAAGACAAGATCTTGTATACCAGTTTGGGACTTGGGATTGGTCTAATACATAAAGTTTAGGATCAATTTAGCACTGTATATATATTTCTTCCTCTCTCTGCCAAAATGTCAATGCTTTACTTTATTTTTACTAAAGATTTTTTAATTTGTTAACCCTGACAAAAAAGCATGTACCGGTATGCATTGTAAATTTTGTTTCATGGAATACTATTTTAAATACATATGAAAGAGTAGATTACAGTTTACAACTATAGCTATGGCAACATTTGCATCAGGCGTTTCTTGTAAAAATTATAAGGATATATAAATTTGCTACTGGATTAAGATCCGAAATATGTCTGTAGAAATATTCAATGAAATATATTTTTTTTAGTAAACTTGACAGAAGAGATGATGTCACAATGCCTCACCTTTGTCCAGAATGGAATAAACGTAAGTAGAGTGATACCAATCTTCTCTATGATGACGATGATGATGAAGACGCCACACTGGCCGATCCAAGCATCCCATTTGGGAGGGACCCCGTACTCTCCAAACATCAGTGACTTGCATGCACACCTTATAAAGATCCTCTGGGCGATTCTCACTTGTAGGTAGATGAACAAGAGCCCAGCGGTGGAGTCCAGTAAGAAGTATATGACGTACCTGATGTATAAAGATGGGGATGAAAAGGAACGAATGATCATAATAATATACTGGTACTGCATGCACTAGGTACATGTACATGTACATGTACCACTTATCAAACACTGGGATGAATATCTTAAAAGGCAAGAGCCTAGAAAATTTGATTTTGGTGGGATTTTGCTTGTACACGTCCACAGGAGATGCTCTGCTGGAAGCCATCATGAGCAACGGCGGCTCTTTAACGATTGTTTCAATTTGATGTTTCTTTGATCTCATTTACAACAAAAAACATCAGGAATTATGGACAAATCGTCAAAGTATCTCACACATTTTTCATACAAATAGGAAAATACAACACATCTAACTGAATTCATTCCATTTTTCTTTTACACCGTTAGTAAATAATATCGCTATTCATCGGATGGACTGCAGTACAAAGGGAGAAGGAGAGAGAAGGAAAGGGAGAAGGAGAGGGAAAAAAGAAGGTCCAACCAAAAAAAAGTTGGAAGGACAGCATTAAAAAAAATGGTATTAAAAAGTCCCAAAGCCCTCAAAAGGGTACCTATGGGTAGATGATGATCATACTCTAGATAGCATCATGTAGGAGATAAAACCATCTTACCAAGTACAGGCATCTCCTCTTACAGAAATCATTGACAGTAGAATGTTGAAGACATGGATCAGGCCTGCACCAAGAGCCTGTTTGGAGGTATCAAAAAACCTGCAAAAATACAATAGAAATCATTAGATTGGCAGAATTTACAATTTAAGTCACATGGTCACCTGAAGAGTTTTTACAAATATTAAGTTTATCTATTTGTCACTCATTGTATTCCTCTGATAAAAGTAAGTTTCTTTGTAAAAACAATCTAATGGGAACAGTTTATTTAAAGAAAGTAACACTTTTAATTTCTTAACCTTGTATCAAACTGAAGTTTGCATTGTCTTTTGTTGAAGGATGACAAATTCATTTGGATTACATGTATGTCTGATGACAGTGTTATTCCTAATATAATATCTTGAATCTCTATTCAGATATTCACTTTTTGACAAATTTTGCAATCTTTAGTTTGATACAAGTTTCCAACTTTTGAGTATGTACAAACAAAATGACACTTCATTTTTTTAAGAAGGCCTTTATATGAATACAGTCAGAAAAATATAAACTGTATTTCTTTGAGAATTTATTTGGTTAAAACTTAACTCCTCAAGCAGTTTCATTACAGAAAAGAAGTATGCATGCATTGTGTAGAATATGGATTTTTAATTTGTAAATCGGTATCCTACAGCACTGAGCTACATGTATTTACCACATGTATTCATATACATTCTGACTGCAATTGAGAAGAAAAAAAAAATGATTTAAAATGAATTCTCGATTATGCAAACAGGAAGGTATGGGAGAGGTGATAAGGATAACTACTGTACATGTACATTACAGTGTACAGAAACTAGCACGCTCATTTGCATTGAGAATACACTACGTCATGTTATTGGTCACACGCTATGTACCGGTAATCATTATGTAAACAAAAATCAATATTAACACCTATTGTCATTCTGACTCTACAATGTAAAGCGTATGTATGCATGTACACTGCATTTGCTTAGAAAAGCACAACTTTATTCTATAAACATATAGGCGTGTCACATAGAGGCCAAAAATCCGGATTTTAGTTATCCTCTTAATTGCTGTCTGTCACTAAATATCCCATTAAAAATCCTCTCTTGAATGGATTTTTCAAGGGATTTTTCTGTGTGACACTGACACTGCCTATTATGTGTAATGAAGTAATAAAGCTACCTCACTTCCTTCTCAGCTTTTATTAGAAGTCAGGAAAACACTGATTGAAACCTAATCTAAACTCTCGTTATTGTTCGAAATTGTTGTATAAACCATCAATAAAATATGATAAATATATATCAAATTAAAGGAAAATTAGCATACTCTACCAACATCAAATAAGTTTTTATTTTTCATGCTTGGATGAGCACATTCATTTAAAAGTTAGAAGGTCTGATTCAGAAAATAGCTCACAAAATGGAGCAAGTAGCCTTTCAAACATGTGCACCTGTAAGATCTTGTTCAACAATGGAAACAACGAATGAATATAGAGGATAGAGCTTTAAATGTCAACTGTACGTTGCCTCAAACTGCATTGTTTTGACACTTAAGCACAGTCAAGATCAGAGCTCTCCTTACAAGTTTCTCATGATTGGTTTCTTCTTCTTTGTTGTTTTAAAGGGATCCGGTAACTTTGTCTCTGATTCTGAAACAAAATCCTGGATTTAGCTCATGCTGCAATGATAATTATATAAACCTTTAGGTCAGTCAGGAACCCCATGACTTTTACAAGCCGATGGCCTGTCTGATTATGAAGATATTTATGATTCGAAATCTAAACCAAATTTTGCGTTTTCCTAACGGTTTTCCTAAAACCGGTCACTCAAAGATTTTTATTTTTTTGAGGCACTTCTTGATCATTTTGATTTTTGAAGCGCAATTTTTTTAGGGATTCAATATACACCATAATCACAGACACTGATAACACGTAGGGCCGTGTATCTCAGATTTAACATTGTTAAACGATGCCTTTAATTAGACTCTACATGTACAAGATGGAAATGCTCATCAACATCTGAATGGCCAGATGGCCCATTTTTGCAATTTTCTTTCTTTTGCATTTAAAAAAAAATGAATTGGCTCAGTCATGCGTGAATTGCACAATTCCAATTGCATATCATTTTAAAGAGGATTAATGTATGTTGATTTTCATATGAAAAGATGAATTTTTATTTTTCATTTAATTGAGAATCTTTACTGTAAAAAGTGTCCTCTTTCTTGTTTTTGTTTTTTTCTGAGTGTAGTTCAGCAGTGGTCTACGATACAGAAGTTTATACACCATCAAAATACTGCATTATGTATGTACGTGTATAAGACATCATGTCAACCAAGTCATGTAGATTCCATTGCCTCCCTTCAAATACAAATCTGGCCAAGACACCTGAACATGCTTACAACAAATTTCCAGCCAAAAACCGGTTGCCACGTACGGTAAGGCAGGAGATTTGGAACTATACAACATACGATGGCAAACATCCTGACCTGTGGTTTCCTCTCTATCAATTATATACAAAATCAATGAATTTGTAAAAAAGTTTTGTTTTGGCTATGAATCTCAAAAGTCAAAACATGCAATTGGTTTTCTTAGATCAAACTGATAATCAGTTTTCTTTAAAATCATACATAATGTGTGTAACTACACGTGTATGTACATGTACATTGTACAGCTCTTTTAGATATTCTCAATTTAAAGGTAAAGACCAGTTTTGGAAACGCCCCAATTTCAAAAAATGAAATGGAAGCTCTTATTACCAATCATGTGAAAGAATATGTTTTGACTAATACATGATGATAAAAATTTTGCCGGGAAACCGCCTTCTAATTGATATATTTGGTAAATTAGTTTATCTATGGTCTGTGAGAGAAAAAGGCACCTGTCCCGCACGTGTGCGTATAGTCCCATATACATCTTCCTGTGTACAGTGCGTGTAACTTTAAGAAGACGTCCTGGGCCAAATTTCTGATCATTTTGATGATTCCAGAAACTTGCAATACACACCATATGCTAGCTGATGATCAACATTTTCTGATCGATTTCACAAACTTGTCTTTCTCAAAGCAATCCCATGACCATAACTGGTCTTTAGCTTTAACATCATGATTAGTACGCACATGTTCTGTACAAGTATGTAATTAAGCAAATAATGACACATGTTGTACTTGTATCAAAGATTTTAAGGTATACTTTAAGTTTCATTCAAGTTTTGCTAATACAACCTTGCCTACATACAGTGTATACATGTACATGTACATGTACATGTACGCACAACATAGTAACACACACTATCAAAACCTTGTTAATTACATTCAGCTGACAAAAATTCGATATCTGCCAATACCATGTGGACGTCTAGATTCTTTATTCCGAGTGACAGTGTGCCCATAATATGTAAGCAATACAGAGACACCTCAATAACCTCAACAGTATGCCAAGCAGCCTCAAGTTTCAATTAAGAGGATATAAATGAGATGTAGCACTTAATTGGATTGTCAGTAAGAACTATAATTCTATCTTGATACACAGACCGCTGCTGGCATTTAGAGTCTAATTTTGAAGCTAAGCAATATCTACATGAGAATGGATATATGTAGTAACTAAGTAATAACTGTTCAGCTACATGTATGCAATACCTGTATAAGAACAAAAACATTGTGTATTAACAATTTGTATTTTTCTTATCTACTGTACATCCTGCAAATATGAGAATGGGGACTGTGGAGGGTTGTAAATTTAACAAGTACTATAAGTGTACATTTCTCATGAATACAATTATGCTATAAGGTCTGTTTCTAATATAGTTCCATAATTTTGAAATAAAAAATGCTCAATATTTCCCACTGCTCTATAATTATGTGTAGTACATTTTGCTGGTAGTGATAATCAACCCATACATGTACATGCATGTACCAACAGGAAAGCAATAATTACCACAATGCATGTAGTTCATCCCCCCCCCCCAACTCAGTGTTATTTAGGGTACCTGTATGCTTGTTCCCTTTGTTTGAAAGCAGCCCCCTATCTCAGGACTGCCATCATTTCTGAACCCCCCTTTTTCCGGTCTTTTCCTGCCTTGGAGACCCCCCCATATCCAGAACACTGCTCAATGTAACCCCCTATCTATTATATTCAAGATATTTTATAACCCCCTTTTCAAGTTTCTCAAGAGTCCAAAGAGAGAGAGAGAGAGATAAAACGCCCTCTTTTGAAAGAAATCTCAGGGTGAAAAGTCAAATATATCCCCTGTTTTTACAATTCTCGGGGCTGCCTTTGTTGCGCGAAAAGTGCCCCTTTACCAGAGATTTTGGGAACACGATCGAAGGCGGTCCCTCCGCGCCGGGAGTTCATCTTTCTCAAAAAATTCAAATTCATTCCGCCCCCCCCCCCCTTCACTTTTCACTCACTAATCACAGTAACACAATTTCATACTGGGATCCATCAGAGTATAACAATCAATCATCCATGAAATATGGAATGTTGCCCCATGACCAGCGATTAAGAATTCACTAGTTAATGTCCATATGGATGTACACTCACTGATACATGTGTGAAATGCACTGCATACCGGTACATCTTTCATACATGTATATTGGACTCTACAATGTTCTTTCCTCAAAACAAAATATGTCAGGAACGCTGCCCATTATTCATCAACAATTGCACTCAAATCTCATTTTCTGGAAATGCTTCAATCAGAACACTAACTGATGTTATACACAGGGTTATACAGTACCTGGCATTCTAAGCTCTTCATTTTACCTTAATCCAGTCATTCACAGTTCACACATACTGGTATGTATGAACATGTATAAATACTACCGGTACATGTAAATAGGGCATTTAAATTTTAAAATATCCAGGAACTGATCAGAAAATTTGAAGGTAGGCTTCCCTTTAATGTTGGTTTCACTGTTTATTTCTCCTCAATGTACAAACAGAAACTTTTGGGATTATTATAAATTGCCATTTTTGCTGCAAGAAAATTTTGTGAAAGCAAATATTAAGTGTTGCATCAATTATTTGCAGCATGACAATTTTGTGAATCTGATGAACCATGTGCGAAATTCAAAAACACTTCATGCATTAAGGGTCTAGTTTTTCTGGTTTTAATCAAACTTACCAAATCTTCCATGGTCTTCTCTCATCCTTGGGTTCTCTAAGTCTCTTAACTGTAAATAAACAAGACAAATTCAAGGTAAATTGGGACAGTCTAACAGCGTGTCCACACACAAAACAATTTATCGCGAAACTCTATAACGAAACGTCGTATAAAGAATCATCGTATAAATTTCAGAGTGTCCACACACAAGAAACGTCGTATAAATAATCATCATTTAAATTCCAGGATGTCCACACACAGAAGAAAGTAATCCTGAAACGAAATGTTGTTTAGGTGCGCAGCTTGCTACTGCGGTCATGAAATGGAAGCGGAGATGAGAGGTCAGGTCTCCTTTCGCGCGAGGTCACATTAAGCCCCGCCCAGTAAGTTAAACTAGTTCCGTCCACACACAAAATTTCTGTGATTAGACGTGATAAGGCGTGATTCTTTATTGAGTTTCAGTTTGAAACGATGCCCAAACCTGCGTTTCGTTAGACTAGTTTCGTTATACGACGTATCGTTAGTGAGCGTCCACACACACATATTTCATCGTAAAACTATCGCGAAACGGTATCACTATCACGAAACGGTATAGCTAATCACGCCTAATCACGGAAAATGTTGTGTGTGGACAGGGGGCATATCGCTAACTCAATTAAAGTTTAGGTTTGACCATTAATGTGAAAGATTTCCAAACAGTATTCTATCATAGAATTGGGTAACACAACAAACAAGTACACACACACATATGACATTGTGCTTTACTTTAATAAATTAATTTCCAATTAAGAATTTAGCTTTGCTGTATTATTTTTGACATTTCTGCACTTTAGTGATATACATGTACATGTATATTACATAAAGTAAAATGACCTTTTTACAATTTTATAACAATTACTGCTGTGAGTTGAGATGTATGTACCTGTCTACATTAATATCAATTATACTAAATATATATCATTCTCCTTTTCATAAAGTTGCTCTTGAATCCAAGAAGATATATTTTTTTTTAAATCAAATTAATTATGGTAGTTTCAATACCGTACTTCAAATAAATGCTACGATTTTGTATGTAATCAATTTTGTAAATCTGCACATAGATGTACTGTACATTGTACATGTACATGTATGCTTCTGGAGAAAGAAATGCATCTGCTTTTTTATGACTTTGACTATAACTTCAATAAGACTGATCTACAGTGTATCGATGAATATAATGCAAGTACATGTAGTATTGCACTGAACTACTCATCTGCTGAAACTGACCCCCCTGTCATATGCAATCCATTATTTAGAGCTTCAGATGCTCTACATCATGTGTGTCCATTTATGAACAGTTTGGGGATGAGGCAAAATGTGAAAATGAAAAAAAAAATATATATATATATAGATGGCAAAAAAAAGATGATAAGACCGCTTATGACCCCCCAATATCAAAGAGCCTGGTGAGATAATACAACCCCTTTAGATGATACACAACCCAGGATAAGATTTATTCATGAATCCACACCGCAAGCAATTTATATTTCAAAGAAAAGATGTTTACTAATCAGCTTAAACTGACCAGCCTATTGAACCTAGCATTAACATATATTCATAAAACCAAAAATGCAATCATGTTTGTGGATGGGCTGAAATGTGTTCTAAACACAAACTATAAAAAAAATGATCTACAGTGTACCTGTGTAATACACACCATAAATATTCACCCAATACAAAAAATTGAAGTTGAATTTCAAAGACAAGGCACTTTCAATCAGCATTATTTAACATGTCTGATATTTACACAGTCTATTTTTGAAGGTGAAACCTGACTGTCTGTATATGTAAGCTGATATTCAGTTGGCTTTATTACAAGCAGAAAATGACTGCCCAGTTAAGCAAATCTTTTAAAGTTTTTAAAGAAAGTTATGGTTCATCAATGATCAACCACAAGATGAAAACTCTTAAATGTTCTGTGTGTGCAGCTTTCCAACCAATAATAGTGCTAAAAAATTAAGAAATTTAGATTTTTCTCTAATTTAGTACATGTACAGTGTACCTGTGCCCTAAGAGTTGACTCTCCTTTCAAACATCCTCTATACATGTATACTTATTACTTACTTGCATCACAAAAAATTGATATTTTGATAATTCTCAGTAGAAAACAAAGACATGTACATGTACATGTAGTTACTAAGTTCACACGGAACATCATAGAAGTTGCCGATTTGTGTTTGGTCAATTACAAATTTTTAAACAGAGAATTATCTCATCAGATTTCCCTCAAACTTTGACTAATAAATCACCTTGTCCTTTTCTGTTTATCAAAACTAAGATTGTATGATAAAATACATGTACAATGTAGGTCATTCAGCCACTGTTTGTGATTCCTTTAAATCCTTTTACAAACAAAACTACACTGTTAATCAACTAAATTGACCTGGGTGACATTTAGATGCACTCAAATATATTTATAGCCTGACCAAGTGGTTTGCTGGCTCTACCACATAAAAGCATGTTTACATTAAAAGTAAATCGTGTCAAAGGATGTCAGGATTTTCTCTTTAAAACCGTGTCACCAGCTCCTTGTGAATTTTGAAACACCTGTTCAGTGTTCACTGTTTTTAGACAGAAGTACAGTTTTTAATAAACACTTTTAAAAATGGACATTTTTTGACAAAAGGAAAGAGACCCCTCAAGAGCAAATCATTTACCATTGGAGCCAAGAAAAAAAAAACATGTAAAAGAAAACCACCCCCAAACCAGTCCCACGAAAACATGAATTTTCTTGTACACTGAATGTACCAGAATAAGTTTTGAATCACATACATGTACTGTACGTGTATGTACAACTGTACCTTACTGAACTTTATGCAAAAGGCCCACAATTCACACTGCTGGACAAAATGTGAGAACATTTCAATTTCCATTTTACCCTTTACTGGATTTGATCCCCCCCCCTCTCTCTCTCTCTCCCTCCATCCTCCTTCCTTCAGCTCATAGCAGCTCCCTCCCTCTGTCCCGTCTCTCGTTCGTCTGTCCTATCTCCCTTGCTCAATCTCTCCCTTACCAATCTCTCTCTCTCTTTCTGCCCCTCTCTCTCTTTTCACAGCTTTAAGCTAAAAATCATTGCACATCAGTATGCTATCCCTGCAGGGTATGAATTTATAATGAATTAATGACATCACAAAGTACCTTGCCACATGCACATGCTGCCTCTGCAACCTTTTATAATCCTTTAATGGAGCACTAATTTATGCTGTACATTCCTAAATAATTCATGAACATGGTTTTATTGGTAAAGAGTTGAATATGCCCAAATTGAAAAAAAAAATGCAATTTACTTTGTAACTGAAGCAGAAAAAGTTGGGTCAATAATGAAAAATAAAATCTTGTTGTTGTGATTTACATGTACATGTACTGTATGTATTCAAATTGCATAAAAAGCAGTATCAGACTTGATTATCAGTTGATGAACTTACTTTGTAATATTGTTTCATCTTCTGGTGTTATTATCCCTTGGTCACAGATTGAAATAAAACTTACAGTGAATGTGAATAACTACAAATAAATGATATTTTGACAAACAACTTGGGTATAATAAACATGTACATGTACTGGTAGTGGTAGTACATTTACATAATTATAGATACAGTAGCTTGGAAATTTCATAACAAACAAGAAAGAAAAATACACATGTATGTACCTAAACATGTACATCTGTACATGTTAAATACGTGTATGATAAAATACTCCTACTTACATGTATGTACATGTACTACCCTGTATGTGCAAACATAAGTAAACTCATGATGAGTTCTCCTTTTCAATCTTCTCTTCTTCTTCTTCTTCTTCAAGATAATCTGCCTCCTGCAATACTGAAGATTATTGCAGATGCTGTATACCCGGCCTGATAAGGGTGTGCAGGTGGACCATTAGACCAGGGTTTCCCCCTACTCTTACATGAATAGTGCAATTGGGTTCTTAACGTGCAAGGGTGGTTACTCTCCTCTACACTGGACCTCCATTTAGTGTCCTATCCGAGGGATGGAGTGTTTTCCACTTAACATAGCCTGCGTCTATGAATAAGGGAAGGGGCACGTTAACACACAACGCAGGCTTCAGTCATCTGTCTGAGTGGGAGTCGAACCCGGGATGTTTACCGACTGAGCCAACTCGCCTCCAAGTGATTTATAACACGTTTATGTGAGAAAGTTAATTGAATTTGAATTCATACATGTATATTATTACCCACCTACTGCATGATGAACAATTTATAATTACTTTGGCATGCTACATGTAGTTTCTCTCAAAGTGAGATTTTATACCCAGTACTCAAATTAGTTTTGAAAGGAACATGTACATGTATCTACATGTACATTGTACAGGTAAGATCCGTGTTTAAAATTGCAAGAACAAATTAATATACTTGTACATTAAATTTAAAAACACTGCTCTTTTTAATATACCTGTACATGTAAATGTACATGAGGTCTACACTTTCTATGATAAATACATTTACCTATGCATCACAATTAAGAATCAATTAATTTAATTTCTTTATTATCTAAAATTTTCTGAAATTATTAAAAATAAAAACCGATTTTGAATTGCAAGAAGAAAAGATTTTGGGTCTAAAATTATCATGTAGAATTTGTTTGACTTTATTTGAACTTGCTTTCAAAGTCTATTCAATTTTTTTCAGGTTTTTCCTTTCTCATTTATTTACCCGTAACCAGATTTCTTTTTAAAATCTCTCAACAAGTAGGGTCTAGAGGCGGCTAGAGCTTTATTGATCTTTTTTCTATATTGTAAAAAACTGATTAAGTAGCGAAGTGTCTATGCGATACATCTAATTCAAAGATAAAATTCTAATGAATGACTGCCATTAAAAAAGAGTCATCCTGATTAGACTATGATCACTTTTGTATGTAAAGCAAAACAAATCCCAAATCATCATCATCATCATCATCATCATCAAAAGAAAATTTTAAAAAAGAAAACAATGAAGAAAAATCAGAAGAAAAAAAGACAAAGGAAGAAAAGAAAAAGAAATCAGTATAAATGTGCATAATTAAGGGCCGAAGTTTCTACCATACTTACTTATCAAAAAACTGAAGGCAAGAAATGCAAGAATCCCTTGCTCGAGCATTCCAAAACGATCTGTGAAATTTTCCGGTTTGCAGTGGTCATCATGGTCAGTGGACGATTCATTTGTGGGCATTGCCATGATTGTAACTTTGTTGCATCAATACTTCAGTAAAAAGGTCTCTTTTTTCCCCTTCGATTTTGATACTTAACTAGATCTAGTTTTTGTTATTGATATGAACTAGTCTATGAATGAAGGTTGAAAAGCTGATCGATGAAATCATGCCATTCTCAGGATTCTGCTGTTTACCAGTATTAAATGTTACTTGAAATCTATACCGTACTATTGTCTTAACTTTTTACTGTCGTTCTTGGTTAACAAATATCCATGTTTTTTCTCAAGTACCAAGTACACGTCACATTTTTAATTTGCTGCAGCTTGTAAAAAGGTTAATCGCGATGACCGTTTCTCAAAATAAACACCCCAGAAGTGCAGGCGGCAAAATTGTTCATCGTCCGACGTTAATGAATTGCCGTGGTTCTTGCTCACTCTTCGTAAATATGATGATCATCCAGTACTCAAATGATCCATCAAAAGGTACTCAAATTAGTCTGAAATGTAAAAATATGATCCGATTATCTCCACACTATAATTCAGAATTACTTTTGGACTGTATTGGTACCGAAAATCCCAGAAAATATTGAAAATATACAATATTCAATCAGCAAAATTGGTCGTGTTTGCCTTCCATGATCGGTCATATTCCTACAAAAATATAAAACTATGAGAAGCCTGACGTAGCTTAGATTATTGAGATATGAATAAAGATGAATAAACGTATTCATTAGTTAATAAGATCTCTCTGTACCAAATATTCGGTTATCAAAATAATCAAAAAGAATTTTGAATAATTTTTGGGATCATCTCATCTACAGGTGTATGTGTTTTTAGGTAGTTAGACACGATTGATATAACAATTTAAACTGACAGATTGGCCTACCATAATAATACCGCGCGCTATTCACACTTTACACGCGACCTCTACACTTCCCCCCACTTCCCACAGCACAACAACCATGGCTGAAAACCCACCAAAAAGGCAAAAGACCTCGGAGTCGGAAGGTAACATTGAATGTGATGCATTGCAGAATTTCAAAGGATTCAAAATCAAGAGAATTTTGAACCAGAACTTGACATCTAAATCGGTTTTCTTACTGGGAAATTTGTATAGCGAATCTTCATCAGGATCAGGAGGAGACGCGAGCGCGAGTAGCGGTACGCCGGAAGTCGGGGTAGGGTGTGACAAAGCTGAGCCAGAGAGCAGCGGAGATGACCAAGCCGTTGTATTGCTAGAGAAGACTGCATTTACAGAAGACTTGTTACCTACTTTGATGTCTGAGAAATCTGTTCTCAATCGTTCAATGCAGAATGATATTTACGGTGTATACGAATGCTTCCCACCCAAGGAACTGTCTGGTAAGTAGATCTAGATCTAGAGTAGATCTAGACAGAAATAACCATCTGATTTGGGCCATTTCTTTAATAAAACTGACTTTTGTTGACATTCCCCAATACAGATGGTAACCCAGAGATCTCTTACCGTGGGGAAAGCTATGTACATATTTTCGTCCACAACATTTTCTCCCCGATTTTCTTTAGAATTTAGGTCTAGATCCAGATCTATTTAGATCTTAGTTTCTGATTTCTAAATCAGATGTAAATTAGGTTGGTATGTCATTTGATTTGTCCTAATTACAGTTATCAAAATTTGATAACTTAATACTAAATACTTAATTTACGGACTTTCTTATATGATTATGAATTATCTAATTTGTATCTCAGAAGTGTGAAACAGTACATTGAACATAGAGCTATATGACCCGGCGGCCGATATATTTCCGGGTCAACCTACCAAAACATAGCCAATGGCCAATCAGAGCACTCGTTTTGTGGGAGTTCGTTGGTCAAGCCGGGCTGACTCATATGTAGCTACGGTAGCTATTGGACGTTCAAAAAGAAAAAATGAATATTCATCAACTAAAACCAAGACGAATAATGTTGACGACGAGACTTTCTCGGATTAATCATTAATTTAGGATCTAAATGAGCAAGCTATCGTAAGTCAAATAAGCTGTATATATGTTATTTTTAATTTTTATTATAATTGCAGCAGTTATGAGGATGTAAAGAGTGAAAATCTCCTTGCATATCTCATTCATCGCGGTCCAGTCGAACCGAACCATTTGTTCCGTACAGTCCCGTACAGTCCCGATAGGACATACTTCAGTCTCTATAATCGGAGGTCTAGTGGAGCCAGACGTAGTCTCAGTGGAACAACCGACGATTAGAGAGACCGAAGTTTTCGGTTTAGATCTAGACTAGAGTAGAGAGTAGAGTCTACTGTAATTCAGTAATTGCTTAATAAATAGACTAATTGTTTCATGATGGACAGTCCAACTCTTTTTTTTAACTTAACTTACATGTAAGCTAAACCAAAAAGTGAGATGAAAAGAAAGGAAAAAAAAGTGAGTTAAATTTAAATAAATGAATAGGTTTACTTAGTAACAAAGTAAAGTAAAATGGCGAAGAAGAGTGAAGAATTTAGGATTGTTCCACTTCCACTGCGATTATAAAGGTAATACCCGTAATACTAATACTAAGTAAATGTAAATAGGACACTCTGCACTTCATGCCCTTTGTGACACAAACACCCCTTTCATCTGCAAGAAGATTATGAAGAAGAAGAAGAATAGTTCAGATTTTGTATCATGGGTATACATGTAGTATAAGGTCATGAATTTGGTTCAAATGAACATATTGGAGGCATGCGATCCTTCAAATCTTCTTTTTCCCTTGAAGTACATCCCTCTTTACAGAGTATTGTCGTACTATACCAGGGTGTGCAGGTGGACCACTACACTGGGGTTCACTAACACCCTACTCTTATACAAATACCGGTACTGTAGTGGGTTCTTACTTCTTAAGGTGCAAAGGTGGTGACTCTCCTCTACATGGGACTCCATTTAACGTCTGAGGGATGTAGTGTTTTCCACTTAACATATGTCATAGCTTAACCTGCGTCTATGAAACATAGGGGAGGGGCAAGTTAATACACAACGCAGGCTTCAGTCCTTTGCTTCAATGATCGCTGTGGTTGAAATCGAGTCTAAAGTGATAAAATTGTGAATAATTGTGTACATGTAGCTCCCTCTCAAGATTGATATTACTTTAGCTTCAAAACAATATTTCTTTACTAGAATCAACCAATTTTCTATTCCTATTCCTATTTCCTACATATCAGAACTGCATATTCTGAATTGGTCGTAGCTACCATTGTAATTTGAAATTTATCGGGAGCACCAGTAAATTTGATATTTTAATTTCTTGAAATCATTAGCGTTTTAGAGCCCAACTTTTTCAAAGTTGCTTACCGTATTCTAACACTAGGTTTCACAATGGTAATGCAAATTTTGAGTTTCATAATCCAATCCTGTTTAAAACTTTGTATTACTTTTAACATTTGAATACTGTACCTACATGTAGCTTCTGTAGTCTGTAAGTAAGAATACTGTTTATTTTGTGAAGCAAGTGAACATTGCAAATAGATGTAGGGTATCTTTCTGTGTATTGATATTGACAGATCCTTTTATAAATTTAATTTCATCCAAACCTTATGAAATATCAATGATCAAAACAATTAACATTTGTATGTGTTTGCTCTATTTGTAAACAGGAATAAAAACAACCTTGATCTACCCTGCTTCTGAGAAACACATCCAGAAATACTCAGCTCAGGATGTGCATCTCATCAATGAAACCTACCAGGACTACAAGAACATCACACTGCCATATATTGAGGAAAAGCAGTTCAATATTCAGGTAACAAACATTGGAGAAACCTGTAATCTAGGCAGTAGTCACTACTTGGGCAAGACATTGAAGTACTTTTGCCACTCTCCACTCGGGTGAAGAAGTACTTTTGCCACTCTCCACTCGGGTGAAGAAGTACTTTTGCCACTCTCCACTCGGGTGAAGTAAATGCGTACCTGGTAGGAAGACATCTTTTTTGAATGCTTGTTGAGCACCTCATCAGGGTAGCTTGGCTAAAAACTGGGGCAAAAAATAGTATTCAGCATTTGGTATCCTTGTGATAAAATGCTTTACAAATCTAATTATTAGTACTATTAATAGGAAGATGTTGATCTTAATTCAATCTTCAAAAGCTGTCTCACATACTAACTCCATATTAAAAAAATAATATTGTTCACATTAATGTTTCTTCAGTGGGTGTACAATATCTTGGAGAAGAAAGCCGAATCAGAGCGTATCGTCTCTGAAGATCCCGATCCCGAGACGGGCTTTGTAATGTTTCCAGACATGAAATGGGATGAGAAACAAACCAACAATCTCTATCTCATCGTCATCATTCATCAGCGAGGTATCAAGAGTCTACGTGATTTCAGTGCTTCTCATCTTCCGCTGCTGCGTAATATCCAGGAAAAGTGTTCGGTGAGACTTACCTTTAGTTTTGTGTTTTAGGCTACGGTAAGCGTGGACAAGTTATTCTCTCTGGTCACATAGCTCTACACGAAAAATAAAGATTTCCATGATCGTTCTTTGTCATGAGCTTTTAATATTCTGATATTTTGTCCCTTTATGTTTTTTTTTGTATTTGATTGTAAGCTTTACTTCTTATAATAAATGCAATAATATCTTTTTTCTTTGTCTCTGTGTAGACAGCTTTAAATAGCTCTCCCTTTCTTTATATGGAGCTTTACATACGGTACCTATATATTTCTAGTTCCAGTTTAAAGTATCCTTATTTGGGAAAGTTATTTGAACTTAACAGGGTGCGACACTCACAGAGATGCCAGGGATCCAAGATGCATGCATATGAGTTTGAACCCCTAAAACTTGGAATATTTTACATGGGGCTCATGCATAGAGACTGCAAAAACTTAAATCTGGACCCCCTTTCAAAAAAACTTATTGCAGTGCCCTGGGTATTGTAAGTTATATATATGATTGTAAGTTATATATATGTATATGTTTAGAATTCAGCCAACTATTTTGGAGCATATATTAGTGTGTAGTTGTACAATAATTAATTGCAGTGGTCACAAATTCCCATTGAACATATATCCATGTTAAAGTATTGACTTCAATTTTTTTTTTCTAGGTATAAAACCAGAGACTTACAGTTCCTGTAGGCATCTGGTAAAGAATATCATTAAAGGGAAATGGACTTTGTACCTTGCTAAACGGAAAATCCAAATGGCATAGTCACTCTGGAAAATAATGTTGTAACCTTGTAATTTTGTAGTGCTTATAGCACAACATAGATGTATTGAGCACTTTTTATTTTGAAAGCAGTCTATAAAAGGATTTTGTCCCCTTTTGTTTTCAGTAAACTACAATGAGTGATTTCAAGTTGGGGGTTAGTGTTAGTGTTAGTGTTAAGAGCAGTCAAGAGCTCTTAAATCGAGCGAAAAATTTGCTGATGAAATTAAGAGCCCAATACCGAAATCAAAATCGATGGCTTAACACCAGCTGTGACGTCACCACATACTTGACTTCACGACGATGATTTAATAATAGTTCATCAAAACTAAAGATATCATGAAAAGTACAGAATAAATTTACACCTATTTCTCTGGTCTTATGAAATAACTCATTTTACACAAAAGAATATATGAATTACCTGTTTCACATATTTTTATTTGATCGTCAGACAGTAAATTGGCGTTGTTCGTGTGTTGACTGTTGTGCAGTACAACACTAACACCGAACTGGAAATCAACATTTGCTTAATCCCTAGGGGCTAGTGTTAGTGAATAGGACATTTGTACATAAAATATCAACACCAGCCACAAAGGTCGGGTCAGCAGACGACAATTTTGTAAAATCGATAACACTAGCTACCGGAAGTTGACAATATTCAGAGGTCAAAGCCTTAACACCAGCTGATTTCCATTTCGGTGTTAAGGCTGGTGTTAGTGTTTATTAAACACTAACACCAGCCTTAAACACCCAACTTGAAATCACTTAATGTCCCCACACACTATGTACATGTATATTGTAGAGCATCATTTTTTGTTCCTAAATCATTCACTTTTCAGAAGTGTATCCAAGAAAAGTACAGCATACCAGCTGATGATCTCAGAGCGTACCTGCACTACCAACCCTCCTACTACCACCTTCATGTACATTTCACCCATCTCAAGTTTAATGCTCCTGGTACCAACGTCGACCGCGCCCATCTCTTATCCTCGGTCATCGAGAACATTGAGCTGATGCCTGATTATTACCAGAGGAAACCTCTTGCGTATGTCCTCCGAGAGAACGATGGACTCCTGGCAAAGTTTAGAAAAGCGAGAGGTGGGAATGGACAGTGAAAGTGGTGAAGAAAATCATCATGTTATGTTTCCTTCTTTAAATGGAATTTGTTTAGGTATTAAGTGCACCAATGAGGCTCAAGTTTGAAAAGAAATGAAACTC
Organism: Hemicentrotus pulcherrimus; assembly: GCA_003118195.1. Taxonomy (NCBI): domain Eukaryota; kingdom Metazoa; phylum Echinodermata; class Echinoidea; order Camarodonta; family Strongylocentrotidae; genus Hemicentrotus; species Hemicentrotus pulcherrimus. The sequence continues at coordinate 19,171 of BEXV01000794.1, read as the reverse complement.
AAAAATATTTGTTGTTGTATGATGCAGTAATTTTTTTGCTTTTCTTTCGCAAATAATCAGTCAAAATTTTGGACTTACGAGCACCTTATGAATGCCTTGCGAATGCCAGGAGTTGTTCGCACGAAGGCCATACGAATCTCTGTTTGTTAGGCGTTCTTATGAACTCCGTAAGAGCCATCTATGAACAACTTAAGGTGTTCTTACAATCATCGTAAAAAATTTCAGGCTTCTAGAATTGTTTCTCAACCCTACAAAATGTACAAAGATCTTGCTTGGTTCTTACGATGTAATGCCTTACGAAGAGGAGATTTTGTACATACAAGGTTTAAAAAAATCTTGGACAAGACCATCTACCAATCTGCGAACTTACGAACGGTCTACGAAAGCTGGTTTTGTACGGCCTTATTAAGAACATCTTACGAAATAGTCTGAAAATTGTTTCTACGGCGTTCGTAGCAGCCCGTAACGGTATTTGTGACCGAGGCTTTAAACAAATATCTTTTGTCGTCTTTACTGAGCTATGATTATCAACAGATAAAATGATTTTTTTTCCCCGTGCAGCAATGTGTAACCTAGCCAAGGGTGTCCCTACCAGTAAATTGCATTTTGGTCTACACCCAGCCCGTCCGTCTAATATCCATACGGACTAATAATCATTTTATTTTATTATCGTTTGGTCTAATGGCCATTTAGGCTACCCGTAATAGCTATTTGGTCTAATCTCCAATTAGACCATTTTGTCTATTGTTCATTTAGTCAAATTTCAGTTCCGTAAGTCTAATTCAGGAACTGCATGCACATTGTACCCATTTGGTCTATTGCTCATTTAGTCTTATTCNATAGTCTGAAAATTGTTTCTACGGCGTTCGTAGCAGCCCGTAACGGTATTTGTGACCGAGGCTTTAAACAAATATCTTTTGTCGTCTTTACTGAGCTATGATTATCAACAGATAAAATGATTTTTTTTTCCCCGTGCAGCAATGTGTAACCTAGCCAAGGGTGTCCCTACCAGTCAATTGCATTTTGGTCTACACCCAGCCCGTCCGTCTAATATCCATACGGACTAATAATCATTTTATTTTATTATCGTTTGGTCTAATGGCCATTTAGGCTACCCGTAATAGCTAGTTGGTCTAATCTCCAATTAGACCATTTTGTCTATTGTTCATTTAGTCAAATTTCAGTTCCGTAAGTCTAATTCAGGAACTGCATGCACATTGTACCCATTTGGTCTATTGCTCATTTAGTCTTATTCTCATTTTGTCTACTATCCATAAGGTCTTATGATCATTTAATGATTAGTATTTATGATTGAGTGATTATTAGACCATATGGATAGTAGACAAAATGGGAATAAAACTAAATGAGCAATAGACCAAATGGGTACAATGTGCATGCAGTTCCTGTTTAATATACACTATCCCAGCTCTTCTTATTTCTAATGGCCATATGGGGTTTAATACTTGTGTTCATCATAAAGAAATGAAGCTTAATCTCATATCGTGGAGTACGTATTGCCATTGATTTATGTAGATCAAGTGTTATAAATACTTTTGTGCAATTCATGGCGTGCCTTTTTAACAATTTTTAAACAATTTTTTACCGTTTTATATTGTAAATAATGTAAATATATGTCCGTGTCTCATCTGATTTTTAATAACAAGTTAACATAACTGTTACAACCTACTGAAATCATGACAATCGATTGGCTGAGAGCAACTTTGTCAGAGAAATTTAGCCTTTGTTATTGATCACAGGTTTTATGAAACAGGGCCAAGGTTAAGTTCTCAAGAGCATAGAGAACAATTTGTGTGCCACAAGACTGTCCTTTTTGTAGTTCTTTTTATGGTTAAATTTTCAATTTTTTAAAATGTATATGACCCACTCTGTATGAACTTGAATAAAGCTAAATGTTCAAGGAACAATATTTTTTTTTCTTCTGTCTTTGTCCAGATTGCATTTTCACCGTCCAATAGAAGTCTGTAATTTAATCCACTCAAGAAACAGAAATAAATAAGTACCAACATTTAATTTTACAAATTTATTGTTAGATATATCTGTATACATATACATATATGTGAAAACAATGACAGAACTTTAAAATTTGTTCTAACAATAATTGTCCAAAATGAGCATACAGTCATGCTAAAAAATGATATATTACAGTGGAAGACACAAAACATAAATGACAGAAAATGAGTAGACTTGATAAATGATAAGCCAATCCAGACAACATTCAATCTACCGGTTCATGAAATCATACATGAATGTTTGAAGCAGAGATAGTATTGGTTTCCCTGCCGATGAAATTTGAAGAAAAAAAAATTCAATGAAAAGACCACTTTTGTAATGCTAATGTAAACAATAAAGTTCTAATAAATTTACATGTAACCATATGTGCTGAAAGGAATCATAACTGCTATTTTCTCTGTACATGGCATATATTTAATAAGTACCGGTAACATTTCAGTTGACCTACCGGTATATTATATAAAATAGTTTTAAGATTGTAAATATGCAGAAATCTTTTGATTCTTAAAGGTAATACAAAGTTTTGGTATAGGGTCATGAATTTGGCTCAAATGAACATATTGGGAACATATGCGATCCTACAATATTCAGTTGTCACGGTTGAAATTGTAAATAATAAACTCTTTATGTTGTATAGCTCCCTCTCAAGATCAAGATATTAATTATGCCATAAATTATTTCTTGACTTTGGAAAATTATGTATTACAACTACATATTCTGAGATTTTCATGGTCGCAGCTACAATTTTATGGCCATAAGCGCTATTTGAAATTTATCAAATTTACTGGGAGCACCAGTAAATTTTTATATTCAAAAGCAGAAGTGTTTTAGGCGATATATTTTCTAGTGCTTATAATACATCCACAGGGGCATCCTAATATATCAAAATTGTAAGGAATCACTATCCAGCCAATTTTTAAAATTTCCCCAAACTGTGTATTACCTTTAAGAAGCAGCTTAAAGAATTTGCCACAAATTTTTACTAAATGTACAACCTTAAACTTCTCTAATATGATAGAAATTGTAATATACATGTATGTATGTTTTTTTCAACCTACCGTATATCAGTTCCAATAAGCACTAGAAACCGGTAATCAAATTTTAATAACATACAGGGCTATATCATTCAAATGTAAATATACTTGCACACAAAGGTATATATGAACAATTCTTTTACGAGCTGAAATGTGACCTTGAAAACATAACTACATGTAGTGCAGATCATTTAACAAGTGTAATGGTCTTCATGACTCCTCCTTCATTTCTCGACCGATTTTGATTTGGTTTGCTTTATCTGGTAGAGCTAACTTAGGTACACTAAACTTCTACACCAAATTTTGAAATTGTTCTCCATTAATTATGGTAACTTATGCAAATTTATTCCAAAGATAACAAAAATTGCTTTTTCTCCCTCATTTCTTGACTGATTTTGATTTGGTTTGCCTTATCTGGTAGAGCTAAATTTGGAACACTAAACTTCTACACAGAATTTGAGATTTTGCTCCATTGATTATTTATGGTACTTTATGCAAATGAAATGAAAGTATGTCCCTTCCAGGGCATCAAATTTTTATAAGCTTGAGTGCTGTAGGGAAGAAAAGACAACATGGGCCTTGATAGTTTAATGACTGCTATCACATGTACATGTAAGTCTTCTCATGGGAATGTTTTCAGGTGTCTTGAATTGTCCTATGGTCACATTTCCCAAAAGTAGCCTGCTCGGCGGCTGAGCGGCGAGTTTTTAACAAATTCTGCCCGGAGGCTGCCCGGCCACCGAGCGGCGGCCGCGCAGGCATCGCTCAGTCGCCGCTGAAGTTTTAGCGCGGAGTTAAAATTTGGGCGGCGCCTGCTCATTTTTCACATGCCGCCCAAAGTACGCTCGGTGCCTGGGCGACCTAAATGCTGGGCGATGCTTTATTCCAGCAGCGACCGAGCAGCCTACTGATCGGTCAGTCGCTGCTCTCATTTGTGACCATAGCTTAAGATATGTACATATTTCAATTAAAGGGATCGTTTAACAATGTTAAATCTGAGATAAAGGCACTACATGTTATCAGTGTCTGTGAAATGGTGCAATATTGAAGCCCTGAAAAAAATTGCACTTCAAAATGATCAAGAAGTGCCTCAAAAAAGTAAAAATCCTTGAGTGACAGGTTTTACCATACTCGTTTTTCCCAATAGACTGTAGTGTTATGAAAACCGTTTGGCAAACGGTTTTCAAAATTTGTAATTCTAATCATAAATATCTTGATAATCAGACAGGCGATCTGCCTGTAAGAGACATGGGGTTCATGACTGACCTAAAGGTTTATAATCATCATTGCAGCATGAGCTAAATCCAGGATTTTGTTTCAAAATCTGTGACAAAGCTACCGGATCCCTTTAATGTTTAAAAGAAGACTTCATGGTTGGAAAAAAAACACACTGCATATTTTCCTTATAGGGTACAATGTGATTTAATTTCACACAACTTAATACCTTACAGGTAATAAAGCAGATATGCCATCTACAACTAAATGATCTGATATTTCAAATCGATACTAATCCCTATAAAGCACACTTTTTCAAGGGACTATAGTCCTTGCAAGAGTTTTCCTGATCTCCGAACATATGTCTAACAGTATAAACATTAATCATACATGTATTCATTCATATTTAGATAAGAAAGTGGCAGTTGTAGCTATAGACAGATACTATGGATGGGCTTTGCCCCACTGCCGACATTTGAGTCTCATCAAGCACACAATATGTAAGAAAATCTTCAAAACATTGACTACCACTTCGGTTATGTCGTAGGAGTTTCTTTAGGAACAGGAACAATAATGGACTTCTTCCAATGACTTGGAACCCTGCCTTGTTGTAACGAGGCATTTGTTTCTACCCATTGCGGTTTCTAATAAGCCTAAAACTACACGATGTCTATACCATGAATGCTTCATGCTAACTTGAGTATTATATTCATATTGTGAGCAAACACCTTTGCTCACTGAAGAGGGGTAAACAAAAAATTGACCTTCAAAATGGAAATCTTTGGGTGATGGGGACTTGACTTACTCTGTAAGGTATGGTAAGAAGATAGGTAGGTAGATGATCTATACTTGGACATTATCATCAAGTGCATTTAAATTGANAGAAAAAGAAGAAAAAAAGAAGATAAACGTGAGATGGAGGTCATGATACACAAGCACTTACAAATCTTGATTACAGTTGTATGTCTCGAAGGAGAATCTCTTCAAAGTGAGACATAATGCTGTTCAACCTTCAGGTTGAAACATGAGAGGCCAAACTTGAAGTCAACTGGAGGTCAACTGGAGGTCAAACTGGAGGTCAACTGGAGGTCAAATTGGAAGTCAACTGGAGGTCACAATAGGTCAAACTAAAGGTCAAATCTTAATAGATCAGTGGTAGTTATGTACAGAAATCTGAAACTAACTAAAGAAGAACTCACCTCATTATGTACATAAGCATCACATCCATAGCACCAAGCAGACAAGTCAGCATAGCTAAGCACCATGAGATGACTGGACTCCAACCCATGCATTAACATGTGCTCATTGACATAACGTCCACAGTAGACCTGTAAATACAAATACAACCAAGACTTGAATAGAGAAAAGAATATCTCAATAATTGAATAAAACCTGCTTATAACCAATATAAACTAGAGTTTGTATTGTCTTCTTTTTTTTTAAGGCTTTCCATTGTATGTCTTCACCTACACTTAATGTCATTATATCAATGTTTCATCCGTTCTCAGTCATGGGGGTGTTTTACAAAGATTTTAAGTCGAACTTAACTCTAAGTTGAACTTGATAATTATGGAGAGCCATTTGTAGCCCTAAAATAAAACATATTCAAAAGCGAAAATTCAATATTTTAGCCTTTCCACAAATTCCACATCAAGAACATGAAATCTCTTTGATAATAGAAAATATGAATGATTTGAATCAACATTTATGCCTTTTGAAATAACTTTTACAAAATATTTTTGGGGGGATGCTGACGGATTTCCATAAGTGTTAAGTCCAACCTAGAGATAAGTTCAACTTCGGATCTTTGTGAAACACCCCCCTGCTCTGCTGGAATGGTTCCAATTCCATTCAGTTGTCTCTGCATATGCACCAGCAATAATGGTCATGTATCATGCTTGACTAGGGAAAGAAGGTTCTTTAACATTTCTGATTTCTATCATCAATGATGGCTGAATATGACTTGTTAAGATTTGTTTACTGAAATAGATTTTTTTAATGTGTTTGTAGCATTTTAGCTGATGATGACTTGTATCAAATCAAATTAAATAAAAATTCAAATTTCAATGTAATAAGATTTTTTCTTCAACTTGTGGTACCCGGTATTAAAATAATACCTAACCTCAATCCTAAAAGGGGCCAAGAAGGGTTTTTTGAAGCATGTGTTTATAAAACTTTAAACAAGCTGTACAGTAAGTGAATTATCATGCATTATGGATGCTTGAACATATCTCTTAAGTGATTACTGTAGTATTATCCCGGCTGGCAATAAGCCCAAACTACCGTTTCCTTAGACAGCCAATTAGAGGTCGTTATATTCGCGCCTTCTTCCTTTAGTTTCCGTATATATTGTTTGATCTCCGCTTTCTGTTTCATCCTTGCGTTTTACTCTGATAAGTGCAAGACGAAAAGCTTTAGTATGGCTCTTTTTAACGCGATTCTCCAATTTTGTAGTACCAATCATCGTTTCATATCTCTCTGTATCAATAGAACAACTAGTTTAGTTTTATCCGGTATTGTAATGGGTTTCTCTCTACCATTCCCTCTACTTAATTGGATCGTGTGCAATGACTACAAAATTGGGCAGCCCGATTGATATTTCGGGTTTCTAGGGACCATCCATCTCAGCCACTATCGAGATCATTACACTGGCTTCCTTTGAAACAAAGAATAATTTTTAAATTACTATTGTTTGTCTTCAAAATACTCAATAATCAAGTATCACAATATTTAGATACCTGTTTGAATTTATATACACCTACCAGGGGCCAGGGCATTGAGATCAGCCAGTGACCCTCTCTAGCTGTCTCATATATTCAGTTACCGGTACCCGCACATTAGCCGGTGATAGGACATTCACTGTATCTGCTTCATACATACTGGAATAATCTACCATTTAGAATTAGGCAGTCTCTATCAGTTATTACCTTCAGAAATGCCTTTAAAACACATCTTTTTTGCAGTTTGTAGTTGTAGTTTGTAGTTTTTCTTATTATATGTATTTAAGTAATTTTGATTTTCAGTCACTCTAAGTGCTTTGGGCCTAATGGGAAAAGCGCGGTATAAGTAATAATAATAATAATAATAATAAATACTTTCATCCGTGCACAAAAAAGAAATATTATTTGCGTGCAGTAGAGTGGCTTTTATCAGCTTATCTAACCTATTAAAACTTAAGCGTCTTTACCAGAATCTGACTTTATGTGAAGAAACATCCATTGGAAATGGAGAAATGATGTAAATAGAACTGTATCCACCAAATACTCAAATATATTTCAATCCAAACTTTGCAAAGAAAAGAGAACGAGATTTTCTTATGCCTTCTTTAAGTATTTAAAGGACCAGGCAGATTTCAATGGCTCCACCTAAAGCTAAGTCTTTGTGTTACAACCAGAAATGACTAGCCATTAATTTCTTGCGACAGAAAGAAAAAGTTATATATGTCGAAAGACAACATTTATTACACTGTACATTCACTTGGCCTGGAATTAATAATGTCAAGCGAGAAAGCTTATATTCTTGAATGACTGAATATATACATGTTTATTAATCCTATGTGTATGACTACAAGCAGCGCTGTAATTGCTTCTTTGAAGCGTCTCAGGGATTGTAGACAATGTCCTGTGATGCACTTTCTTACCTGGTAACAATGAAGACACACCCAGTTCTCTCTCGTGTCGCCACAATCCTTACTGAATATGTGCATGTTTATTGATCCTACGAGTATGATTACAAGCAGCGCAGTAATTGCTTCTTTGAAGCATCTCAGGGATTGTAGACAATGTCCTGTGATGCACTTTCTTACCTGGTAACAATGTAGACACACCCAGTTCTCTCTCGTATCACCACAATCCTTACAGGGCAATGACACGTCTAGACCTGAAGAGGGCAAGGGTCCTACGTCCGACTCGAGATGAGGGCACCATGGCTGAGGGATCACGGCATGCATCTCAACCTGATATGAACAAAGAGAACCAAATGAAAGAAATGATTGATTACTCACCTGATTCGGCTGAAGATGGATCACGAGACCTGATTTCCTACTGAATTATGCATGTATACGTGAATAATGTAACCACTGCAGCGATTGCTCAACACAGCCCCGGGATATTCGGGTCGGAATATTCGCCAAACAATGATAAACAGAAATTCTGATCACTTATTAAGAGGCTCTCAGTGCATGCGCCTCGGTTCTCTTGCTTGCTTCGCTCGCCAGAATTTACGGACTCCAATAGCGCGAGGGCCATCGACAAGAGGCTACATAGTCACCTACTTCAGATCCTCTGTTAGGCATTGCGGCTGAAAAGGGTTTGCGCCTGCAAACTATACATTCTTGCCAAAGTGTCTTTCTTTTTGTACCTGTCAATGTATGCTACAGTCAAACCTACTTAAGTGACCTCCTGTATAGAAAGACCACCTGTCTATAGAGACCACTTTTTGTTTTCCCCCCTGAAAATGGTTTCTCATTAAAACATGTACTAAAGGAACCTGCACATTATGACCACCTTCCTACAAAGACCACTTTTCTTGTTTCCCTTGGTGGTCTTTATGGACAGGTTTCACTGTAGTAAGTAAAATAAGAAAGACAATACTAAATGGGAAGTCTACCCTGATATGAAGTTAGTGACAATTAATGTCACAAAATATGTACGCAAGTTGCAATGTTGTATACCTGGGCCGTGTTTTACAAAGAGTTAGTATCAATCACAACTTATTGGTAATTGATATCAATCACAACTACCGTTATGTACATAAGAGATGGGAGACTGCAGACTTGTGATTAATTTAGGGACTTGATATTGATTCGGATCAATATCAACTCTTTGTAAGACGGGGCCCTGGTCTCAGCTGTAGTTGTATGAAAATGCCTGTTTTTACCAAAATCTAATTTTATCAAGTGAGTTAAAGGGGAAGTCCACCCTGATATTATGTTGCTTTACTAAAAGCAGAAAAATGAGAGAAATGAATTAATGAAAATTTGAGCAATATCCAATCAAAAATAGGAAATGTATGAATTTGAAAGTTCTTATGAGTGAGACACAAATTGACAACACTATGAAGTATCTTGCAAGCTACTCTCCAATTTGCTCTGTACAGAAAAATTTCATAAAGTTTCACTTTCTTAGTTATTGATGACAGAATAGATTTGTCTCATACAGGGGTTGCAATAAAAATCATTATGGTCAGTGTATGATTGAAAAATGTCTCAAGGGATGATATAAATTGTTGGAAGTTTTTTAGTGCAGGGCAAACGGGAGGGTCCTTGCAAGATAAGTCACAGAGTTCCCAATTTTTGTTTGATTGAATGCACCTTCAAAATTTGATAACTTTCACTGACCAGTTTCTCTCTCATTTTTCAGCTTCTATTAAAACCAACTAATAAAATCAGGGTGGGCTTCTCCTTCAAGTATCAAATGAGAATAGGAGTAATTATCACAAAATAACATTCATGAT
>BEXV01000793.1:146609-162317 GCA_003118195.1 Hemicentrotus pulcherrimus | reverse complement strand
CCCCCCCCCCCCCCCCATCCCTCTCCTCTCTTCTCTGTTATGATTGTTTGGCTTGCGTTTCGTTTATTTTCATAACATGATTAAAAAATGTGACTGTTTGCAGAACATGCGCGGACAAACACCCACTTTTAATCTCGTTAACTTTATCTTGTCTGTGCACGAAAGAGCGATGTAGATTCGCGCTACCGACACACAAAACTGCCAGACTTGTAACACAATCCCTGGTAAAGCACCCGCTCGCATTGTCACATGCTCCAAAACTTCCTCAAATTAGATAGAAATGAAAAAACGCGAGCGATGGACCCTTTTTTCACTCCCCTCGAGAGCACGCACTCTCCTGTTGCGTAGGGTACACCTCATAATCTCATCATAGCGTGATTTCATTCCCACTTTGGGGGAAAAGGGATGATTGTCAACAATTTTTGAATAAACTTAATTATCTGCGTGTGCCTGGGGGATAGGCGTGTATGAGCATGGGGGAGAAGGCTGATCGATGAAAACGGTGGAATGCTCGTATCGAAAGTTCATTGCACTCTCGAAAAAAGAGCGAGCGACCCGGCTCGTTTCCGCGTGTGATTTCAATTCAATCAAATTGGAGTGGATTATGAAAAAGAATGATTAGTTCTGGTTTATCACATGATCTGGTTGAGTAACAGGTTTATTAAGGAGAGCAAACATTGACACTGTGGATTTAGACAACTTTTTAATTATTACGTTATCGTTACATTATTAACATTCAGTTTGTTGATATAATTCTTAACTCATTAATCTTCAATCAATTTAGTTATTAGTTCTGAAAATGAGGTTTTCACTGGATATTCATTGAATACTTTTAGATGCCCGATGGAAAGCTGTTAATACCTATTTTACTTTTATTTCATCACTTATTCATATACATAAAACTCCTGAGAACGAATCAATATAGCCCGTGTAACTTCAATCGCGCAAAATACAATTATCAAAAACATGCCCCATGCGTGCATATGCACCTGTAAATCATCGCAAAAAGCTAAAAGAAAAGTCATCCACCCTGTCCTTACTTCGAAAATCGATTTTTATGAAGAGGTCATTCTCCCAATGGGTAGTTTTGAGGCGTAAGCTTTTTAACTGTCACTGTAATTAGATTGCTTGCGCAAATAACAGAATGATGACAATGTCGCTATCGTGTAGCAATCGATATCAAATTTATCCAGCTGTCTTCCTGGGGCCTCTTGGAACATGAGGGCGTCTTGTCAAAAAGTAATTTCAGGAGTCTTTTCATGCTTCGTTTATTTTTATTTTTTCTCCAATGTCTATTACTTGTCGGTATACAATCCCGGAGCTATGCTTTGAATTGATTACTCTTATGTCAGGTTGTAAAATCAAAAACTCTCTTAGGAAGTCTGTTTGCGAAGTCAGGACTTAAAATTGAGTTAAAATGCCAGACAGTCATCCATGTCCAGTCCATCTCTCCTTTGCCATTCTTTCAAAAGATTATAAAGACTCGTTGGACATTTTACTGCAGAATACGAACCTATATCAAGACACACGCATGTTCATTTTCTGTGTTATCAGAAAGCGAATTATATTTGTAACATTGATACAAGTACCCCTACAATCATTGATATCATCAAAGATGAGTACTAGAAAATAATTACATACCGAAGTCGTTAAACATAATGCTGTTTTTTATATATTTTTTTTCGAACTGACCTTCAAATTGTATTTTTGACATGCGGGTTGTACCTTCTATTGAGGGGAGGTCACACAAAATATATTTGAATTTCATTTTTTCATTTGTTTTTGTTTATTTTTCTTCTTTATTTTTGCTATCACGTATTAAACAAATAACCTAGATTTGTTACACTGTATTATGTAAAATTCAGCAATGATTAAAATAAGGCATGGTTAGGTTGATAGGAAAGCAAAATATGGGTCTCTGGTTCACCATTTTGTAGGCCATCATCATCAACTAGTATCGCAATGTTATTCAATAAATCGCCGATCTGTAATTACTGGAAATTGTCCGGTTTCATTATTCAGAGACAGGTTAATTCGTTTTTATTTGCAATTGGCCTGTGGTTAGCTACAGACCATTACTCACAAGCGTGGAGGCAATATAAACTAGACATGATAGGAAACAATTACAGCTCAACTGAATGATTTTTGGGAGGGTTTGCTGGCTTGTTTATTACAATTACGTTTACAAACGATTTTCGTAATGCTCGGGAAATGTTCTTGCCTTTTATAAGTGCATCGTGAATGGATACAGTTGAATGTTTCGTATTCGTTATGCAGTCATGCCAGAGGAAATAATAAATAAGGAATTGAAATTATCTTCATTTATTTGCATAAAGAAAATAAGGATTTATCCAATAAGGCAATGTTTGGTTTGGTTTGTATTTATTTTCCATATAAAAATGCAATTATATGCAAGATGAGAATTTACAAATATATGATACAAAATAATCTAGACTTAAAAACAGCTTGAATGCTGTATTCAGAGCCATTTTTAAAATGGCTCTTTTCTTCCTAGAGGTATAATTTCGACAACAGTAGCCGAAATTCTAAGATAGTCAGACAGAGATGTACACATTATATTACTGACATCACAAAATGAAATGTCAGAAAAGAATTAATTGGTTTCCACTTGATATTTAACAAACAAATAAAAGAATTGAAACCACTAACAGCCTTCTTTTTGCATACAACAAATACCTTGTGACTGATCCGTACCTATTTATTTGATTTTAAATTTTTTTTGGGGGGGGGGGGGCGGTGCATTTTCTAGTTTGTTTGACAATTTCGATAATTGAGCACCGGAACGCATGGAATTGAAAGTACATGACTTGAGGCCGCAAAATATCACTCGTCTGAAAAATTGATCTCATCAGTATTCAAATTTAGTGAGGTATTAATTAGTGAATAAATCATTTGCTTGATGCACATAATCAGGTGATGCGGTGACTGGTTTAAATTCTGGGAAAGCTTTAGAAATTGAATGGTACTACCGCTTCACGTTGTTGTGGGGTATAAATTATTAATTCAGTCATAAGTCGATAGATATTCATCTGAAAGGTAATCCCATTATTATATAATTAAACCCTGCCATTTTTGTGGGTAATTGAGTATTACTCTATTCTTGAAATCGTAAGAATAGAGTGATTTAAAACATGGATTGAAAGCTATCATACAGTATATATCTTTATCCATGTATGTAAATAATGAATGTTTTCATAAATGTCCCAAATTAATTCATAATTTACAGTTAGTATGTGTCTTTCTGTATTTTACATGTGTTGTATATATTATGCAATTTTTCCGTCTACGGCGTAAAAATGTTCCGATGTAAAATTTATTCCCAGTATAATTATCTTCGGTGGATAAGGAGTTATAAATTTTGCTGTGAAATATTCAGCCTTGGCGCCTTGTCAATTTCAAAGTGCCTTTTTTCAAAAAACTCTCTGCATATCCACGGATTGGAAGGCATGGATGTATTCACCACGACAATAAAAACGTCTTACTGATCCAAACGTAAACGATTACCATTGAAAGGGAATATTGCTCCTAAAAATCTTTTATGACTATTTACGCTTGAATAGTAACGTTGGCAACTACCATCAACCAACACCCATTTCGGAAATTTTGTCATGCGTTTGTAAGAACTGAATACCTTTCCCCAGCCATTAATATGTTTAATGGCATTTTTGTATGTATGACAGGTACATTGCTATGGCAACAATTTCCATTAAATTGATGGTATTGATGTCATATTTCTTTCTTTATTTCGTTCTCTTTTTGTCTGGCTCTCTGTCTCTCTCTCCCTCTCTGTCTGGCTCTCTGTCTCTCTCTCCCTCTCTGTCTCTCTCTTCCGTGTATTCTCCCTTATATATCTCATACACACGCTTTGATGATGTAAGTAAATTCTTTGGAAATGAGTAACTTTATTTTCTATACATCTAGCAAAATGATAACTATGCTGAAATATAATGAATCAGGTGGTGATATCATTTCGTTTAGGTTATCTTATTCGCTATTAGTTTGAGCCAAAATTAAGTATCTTTTTTTCGGTTGGGAGTGGATATCATAGTCCCCATTATGATTGTAAAGTTTTTCACGTGCCTTGCGTTTTCGAGAGTCTTTCATTTTGATACCAACAAAATAATCACAATTCATCGAGTGAATATATTATCTTCTTTCATTATAATTCGAGGATTTGAAATTTGTCATATCCGGGAAACTGGGAATTTGTAAACATGAGAGGATAATAATGGGAAATGTGATCTCTCCAATGGTTGCTTGGTTTTATTCCCTCTGGTGATGAAAATTGGCAGCTTACGGATAATGATGTTCTACCTCCGCTTGGTTTCTTTTGATTCTCGGTCCATTTTTTAAAATAAAGAATTCCCGTATCGCCACTTACCGCCTAGCTTGTTTCCGCCAAATTCTAAATTGCGTCATTGAATTGAGATCATTGAACCACTAATGTCTACACCGATACATTTATTTCCACCATGACACAGTTTAGGTAAATGAAAACATTATAATTCTGTGCCTAGCCCTGGTGCGCTGCGCCCCTCCAAGCGTCAATGCCCTAATTAGCTCAATGGCGACATCTAAAAGGGTACGTTATCGCATCGTAGCCCAAAACTGGAAGCTTTGTGACGTTACTTTTTGTAATGATAACGCACTTCTATTTTGCACGTTGTCTAGGGTTGAAATGGTGCCTTGCGTGGTAAGGATGGAAATTTAATTACAGTCTCGTTATTTCATTATCGCGTCAATTAGAACGACCGAGTTCTGGTTCAATATTTTGTGCCGGGAATGTGACAGGTTTATTGGATAATAAGATTAATATTTACATCAATGCAACAAGAGACTTGTTTCGTACAATGATATTAGGTGATTCATGCCTTCGATAAAATAATGTGTCGTTTACCATGTACAGTGGAGTGTTCTTCCTGTGTCAGCTTCAATATAAACGTCTAGTCGGGGCAGAAGGGAGAGGGGGAAGGGTGTAAACAAAAATCTTAGTTTGTGTTCAGATCTTTCAACATAACTGTGTATTGTGTATCAGTTGCTCGTGACAGGGTGAAAATCATTTCTGTTCTTCTGTTCTTCGTAACTACCTTCTACGATCATGTTTATGCCTTGATGTTTTTGTTTTTGTTAATTTGGATTATGATTGTGTTTGTATTCAAAGAAATAGAACTGTGTGTATGCTAGAGTAATTAGCTGAAAGAAGATTATTTGCAGAGATGGTGAATATTGCGCATCTCAATGAGAGTGTAAAGCCTCACCCATGCAGTTTGTTGGTTAAGAGTCGTACAAGCCTTAACCAGCCTGTTAGTTTTAAATAGAAATTAGCATTTTACTCCGAGCTGTTAACAAAATATACCCCGGAGTATTGTTACAATGACCTGAATAATATATTCGGCTCCAATAAGGAATTGATTAGAGCGCATAATGACTCGGGCTAACATTTGCATTTCACGATGAGAGATGGGTAACGACCTGAATTCGTTATTTACCTCACACCTTGCTGTAAATTAAAGTATTCGGTTAATTAAATCTCCCTGGGGGTAGTTTGGAGAAGGAAGGGAGCGAGAGGGTAAGGGGGAAAGATGGGAGGGGAGAAAGAGAGGGGTAGGAGAGAGATAGGGAGGGGAGAGAGGGGGAGAGAGAGGTATGAGACAGAGAAAGAAGGGAGCGGACGAGAGAGAGGGGGAGGTGGAGAGAGAGAGAGAGAGGGGGGGGGGGAGAGAGAGAGTGTTAGGAGAGGGGAGAGAGAGGGGAAGAGGGAAGAGAGAGAGAGAGAGAGGGGAGAGGGAGGAGAGAGAGAGGAGTGGGAGGGAGAGAGAGAGACACACACACACACACATACACCAACACACACACGTGGGAAAAGGAGTGAAAATGAGAGAAGGGGATGGGAGAGAGAGTGAGAGTGAGACAAAAAAGGGGGAAGGAGAGAGAGAGAGAGAGAGATAGAGAGAGATAGAGAGAGAGATAGAGAGAGGGAAAGAGAGATAGAGAGAGAGAGAGAGAGATAGGGGATGGAGAGAAACAGAGCATCAACTCTACGATGGAACTGTATCAATGATCACCCGGCAAGAACATGTTCTCAAAGGCTCTCAAGAAATCATGAAGGACTAGTATCTTGCCTAGAAAGATCATACGCGCGAGTATATGCTAACGCACATTTTGTATACGTGACGCACATGGCTACCAAAGTTTCCTTAGTATAATTTATTTCAGAGAAAATGTGATTACCTTTAAGAAAAAAAACATCTATTGCCGACTCTATTGTTTCCTTGTTTTGATTGGCAGTTATCCCTAGAAATTTACAGGAAGTAGTTTCATATTCATTGCACATTACTGACTTATTGATATGTTGACAATATTTTGTTTCTGTTTCATTTCGATTCCAGGTGCCTCGGAGACAATAGAGCCTTTGTGAAGCAACCTTCCAAGAATCACCAAGAAACCAACAGATACAGGACGCGAAAATGTCTGGAGATCCGAAGAATACATTCATTAAGTCTTAGCTTACCGAAGGAAGAGATGTAATTCTTTATACCTTAAAATTAAAGGTTTATTTGGAGATCATTTAGCAAGTTGATGGAAATCTGATGATTCATTACGTTGTCCGTACGATGAGTGAGGATAACAATAGCCGAACTTTGCTTTCTCTTCGTGTGAATTTATCTGACTAGAATTGAATTTGAAAACAAACCTTTTTATCAGACATGCTTCACTGCTATTGCATGGCCATTTATTGTATTTCTATTATGAAAACGCCCTCCCCAGCGTTCATTGCAGGGGAGTGATTGTATTTACCGACAAGGCTCATGTGTCAGGGAACGGGTCTTTACAAACAATCGGAATATTTCGATTCCCCTTTACTTTAGACGGAAGTGATAAAATCAGCGGTTTATTGAACAGTGTTTGACAGTACTTCATAACACAACTTCAAAACGCGGTATGTAATGATTGCGTTCTACTCACTAGAAAGTTGACGTTTGATTATGGATCGCGGAATTCATCCTAGAATTATTGTTTAAGGCACTGTTTCCTCACCTGTTTGAAACATGTCAGGGTGTGAGTTCATGTAGGGTCATCAGTTCCATTAGCACAGTCTGCTTGCGGAGGATTACTGGCAAATATTGATTTTGTGTAGTCGGCTGTTGACGAGGAAGCTGTAAGACTTTTACCTCGCAACAACCAACTGTTGGAGATTTCACCATCATACGTTTTCGGATTTATTCCAGATTTGTTTCGCGCGTGTATAGCGGGTAGTAATTAATCATTCTTGATGTTTTATACTGAGCATTAATGGTGTGGATGTACAATGTCTGAATCGTTCAATGACACAGAACCGGACTACAAGCCCGAGGCCCCGTACATTATCGCTGGTATTGCTACAGAGATTCCCATAGCCATCGCAGCGACCTTCGGAAATGCCCTCGTCATCTGGGCCGTCTACTACAACAAACGACTACGATCCGTCACCAATTACTACATTGTATCCCTGGCCATCGCAGATATGATGGTTGGGATGTTTGCCATCCCGTTCTCGCTGGCGACGAACGCAGGGCTTCCTCATAACAACTTCTACGCGTGCTTGTTTACGAACTCTTTTGTTGTGGCTCTCACGCAGAGTTCCATCTTTGGTCTACTTGCGGTGGCCCTGGACCGGTTCTTCGCCGTGACGCGTCCATTCAAGTACAGACGCGTTGCGACCTCCAAGTGCGCCATCATGATCCTTCTCGCGACGTGGGTTTTGGCCTTCATCATTGGACTAACTCCTCTATTTGGATGGAACATGGGTAAACCGGAACATGGCTACTGCATTTTTGTCGAACACATAGATCTTCGCTATATGGTATACTTTAACTTCTTTGGCTTTGTTTTGCCGCCATTAGTCATGATGCTTTTTGTCTATGTGAAAATTTTCGAAGTTGTCCGTATTCAGTACTCCGCAATATCCAGAACGGTCGTAGGAAGTCAAGACGACATGTCTCGGAGACGTTCGCGGCTCGCTGTAAAAGAGGGAAACGCGGCGAAGCTTCTAGCCATTGTTATTTTACTATTCGCCATTAGCTGGCTACCACTTCACATTACTAATTGTATTTCGTTGCTATGGAAACCGGTCCCGTATCCGGTTCTTCTTACCGCCATTATCTTATCGCACGCAAACTCAGCGATGAATCCAATCTTGTATGCTTTCAGTAACCGTGAGTTCAGGAGGACGTTCCATAAGCTCATCTTCAAAGTTGTTCTATGTGGCATCATCCAGGTGCAGAACTGCGATTCCGGCGATGACTACGCCGGTATGACCGCTGGTCCCGATGGCAACGAGGTCTCGCGGTTCCAGGGTAGTGGGTACCAGACAGTGAGGAACGGTGTTCGAAGCTCTCCTCCAACAACGACTCCGTCACCAACTCCGAACTCAGTCAGGAAATCTGAGATATGTCTTCATAAAATTGAAAGAAAAAAGAACGGAAGTCCAAAGTCTAGAACTAACGGACAGGGCAGTACTATAGATAGGTGAATAAAGCTCTCTGCAATTACACTTGATTGATATTTGATGTCTAAAACATCAAGCCTGAACCATTATTCAAATTCGTCGATTACAACGTTTCTATGTTGCGTTCGCCTGGTAATGAAGCATTATATGGTGTATATTACTTCTTTGTTGGTGGGATGTACTTAAATTGTATACGAGTATTCAAAAGTGGAGGTTCGATGGCTCAGTGGTACACCAGTGGTCTCGTAACCGGGAGGTCCCGGGTTCGAAACCAAGACGATGCGCTGGTACCCGTTAGTAAGGCATTAATCCTCATTACTAAGTCTCTCACAGAGGACCTAAAGCCGTCGATGCCCTGGTTGCTGACTTACAAGCATACACATGATTTCTTAGCAGTCAGGTCAAACAAACAAAGCACAAAATTGTTACGAAGTACAGTCCGTTTACATAAAGAACTTTTATGTAAGAGCATCATTACGTTGGCCCAAGCGGAAGGTAACAACAACAAAAAATCTTGCCTTTGTACAAATAGTTCATTGCGTTTTTAATGATACAGAATTGGCCCGATTCTCACAGTATTTCTGAAAGGTATTGTTTTCCTTTTTTTAATATAAAAAGACTGACAATAATTATAAAATCCAAGAAAATTTCACTGAATGTTCAGATTTACAAATATACAATATCTTTGGGATAATTATTATGTAGGTATAACTGGACTAAAATGATATCAGCTGATAAAGGAAAGTGAAGAAAAAAATAGTCTTAAGTGAGACAATCAGTGAAAACGATGTTCACAATCAAAGCACATGCATGAAGTATTGTTCTTTCACCGCAAGTATTGATACGGTCCAAAGTCCAAACGCCCAATGTGGTGCAGCATAAACAATTCCGCATAAACAATTCCGATTGTTTTAAAAGGCGGAAACAATTCCGATTGTTTTAAAAGGCGGTTTATCTCCAAATACAGTTCAATGACATTAAGTCAGTATGTTCATTTGTTTAAATACTTATACAACATTTGTGGTGAACCGTGAATGTGGAGTTCAGAAGGTTTTACCATGGACGTTGTGGGTCAATGGTTTTACACAGTCATTTTTGAGCTCCTCCGAATGTAATATAAATGATTCGAAATTATTTGGCTACTTTAGAAGTGATTAAATAAAAAAGAAAACCTACATAATGATAAGAAGTGAGAGCAGCAGTTTTGTAAAAAGGCAGAGTGGGAGAAAATGAAATATTATAATTTATACCTTAACCCATATTCTCGATTGATCTTGATACACACCATTCAAGACGGTTTCAAAACTTATTTGATTGTGTCGAAAATTTTAGCATCGAATATAATGGTAAATGTTACAACCATTACTAAAAATGTCTTTTGGTAATGCTAGAATGCCCGCTTCGAATATAATTTTAAGGTAATAATCGCTAAATAATCTTGACCATGTATCACTCTTTCGTTGTATTCGTAGTGCAACACATTTAATCACTTTGGATAGATTGCTAGCAATTTAACTGTCCTTAATCGTGTGCTATAGCCAGAAAGGAAGTGCTAGAGCCAGATACGAAGGATAGCTGGGCTAACTTGGAACGTACGGGTTAATGCTTTTCTAGCTTTCAACAACTTAGTATATTTAAAAAAAAAACTTATTGTATGTTGTCTACTTAAAAGGTTCAAAGCTGCACAATTCCTATTTATTGCGACCTAAACCTAAACGATGAACGTGTTTTAATTGTATGTCTTCACCCGTGGAAAGAAAACGTATATTACAGGTTTATTTGGGTCCTCTAGATTATCTTGAAGAGGCTTGATGTTTATTTTTTTGTCGTTTAAGGGATATTTTGTCTTTTGGGCAATAGTTCCTTCCAAACTATTGACGGCTGTGTTTGGTGCCATTGTGTAAACTGCAATTTTGGTTATCATTTCGAAGTTTATATTTCACGTTGTATTTTGTTCAATTATATCGCGCAATTCAAAGCTCATGAAAAGTATCTGCAAGATTAACAACGATATAGACAACTAATCATAAGTCGTTTACTTGAAAGCTAATAGATATTACCAGAATTGCAAATTCACTGTAACTACGTAAATGCATTTCGGACCACGTCCCGGGTATATAAATAATTTTCACCTGGTATTTCGTGCACCACTGTAGGGTATACAATCTTTACATCAGATTCGAATTAATAGTATTTTACCAAATTTAATGATAAAAGGAAGTTGCCGGCAACTGTTTAAGGTCTTACACAAATGTGTATATATTGCATTAAGAAGGCCGAAGGGTAGGAGTGCTCACTCCCCCTGTCCGTGTAATTAACCGGTTGATCCCCGTCGATAGACCCTTCCAACCTTCCGAAAAACTCATTTAAAGCTTCCATGGATATCAAATCGGTCCTTCAATTCCCTCCAAATTGATGGAGCCATCCACGTGTGGTATGACGGGCCATAAAACCACGACCATTAACTGAGACTTTTTGGGGGGTTGAAGTTGCGACCAGAAATCATTGTGTTCTCCCTGACAAGTCACGGAAATTAGATTTCATCAGGGAGATTACTTTCGCGCCGTCCCGTTCGCTAATAAAATACAAATTGAATTGGCGACAGCGGACGAAAAAAGAAAGAAGAGAAGAGGTGAAGTTGGAAGAGTAGATTTTTCCTTCTGTTTCTAGGATCCTCCAGATGAGGTTTAACAGCGGTTTATTGCTTTGAGGATATCAGTGTATGTTCATGGATAAAATAAATGAGAAGATGACTTTGATCGGGGCATCTTAATTGTAATTAATATCAAAGGTCATTTTTTTTTTTGTTGCAAAAAAAAATTGATTTTGTTTCCAACAAATACATGTAGGTCGGTTTCACAACTAAATTATGTGGTAATGGTTACAAGGACTATAAGACTATATAAATTGCAGGCTTGATTACAGAAAGTATTGTGTTTGGTTTGGTAATATTCGGAAAGATTTTTGGATAGGGAAATAAGATATTAATTAGTTCCTACTGAAAGGGCATCATTTGGTACCCTTTGGTATCGAAACCCTTGATTGGTAATAGAGAGTAATAAATGCATAAACAAAATAGCCGATTAACTACATAAATGACTTGTGTAAAGAAATATGTGGTTTAATTTCGGTTATTTCACGATCATTAAACCAAACTGCACTGTTTGTTCGATTTACATTGAAAAGAATGTATTTTTTTAAACAATGGACAGACTTTAGGAAATTAATCGAAATGTGTACGATAATGGATGAATTTCTCAAATATTCCTTTTTAAAAATGTAAATCACCATGTTGTTATATTACATGAAATATCTCACAGAGGTGGTTATATTGAAAGATTTTACAACTTAATACATACGTTACGAAATAGATGTGAAATGATCTAAGATAAAAGAAAGAAAAAAACATCAATTTTTGTGCATTTATTTTGTTAAAAGAGAGTTATTTTGTGCTAATTTCTTTCAGAAAAAAATAACTCGTGCAGATATAAGCAGTATGATTGCAGTTGTCTGTCTGCCATTGGCAAAGATACAGCTTGGGGTGTATCACGGGTCAAGCCTTTGAGGGGATACTCTTGTGGGGAAGAGGGGTGGGGGCTCGGTCCTCGTATGTTGATGAAATGCAAGTGAACGCGGCTATCGAGAGCGAAGTATGTGAGGGGTCGAATCATATTGTTTTCCTGCATGGTGCCTTCTACATCTCATTTCCCTCTACCCCCTTTCTCTCTCTCTCTCTCTCTCTCTCTCGCTTTCTTGATCTATGTATATATCTCTCTCCCCTATCTATCTATATAGCTCTATCACACTTTACCTTCTATTTGCAGTCTGACCGGGGGGTGCCCCCAGGCCCCCTAAGTCAAGACCTAATCTGTCTAGGTACTAGACACTTTTAATAAGAGATCGACTATCCAATTAGATTTATCCGCTTATTTCTGCACGGAATGACGATCGAGCTCAGCAAATCATTTGACCGGTGCTTCGACCTATTTCTCTCCTCTCCCGGCAATCTCTCCTCAACCCGGCCATCATCTGTCCGAACGTGTCGTCTTCATCTCGTAAAAGCCCCACTGCACTACTTATAGCTACTTGCGCCCTCTATATGTCAAACAATACCTAATCGGTGGCCGTTGGTCCCCCATGATCCTCTTTTTCTTATGTTAATTGAGAGCTGATTTGATGAGATAACCACCTGTCAGTGACCATATGCAGGGAGGTCTAATCCCTCCTGCCAATTAGTGCAGAGGGGCTTTAAAGGTGATAAAGTCGTGAAAGTATTTAAAGTTCTCTAAATATAGGCTACTAAGGGCGCGTTTATCGGGGCTTGCCACTAGATATGTACATATCGTACCCCACTTTCATACCCCACTATTGAACCCCTCTATAAGATCGTGATTTGCGGGATGTCGCGTTTATCGACCCTTCACGATTCACAATAAAGGCCTTGTCTCTTCGCAGCTGCTCAGCGCTATTTATCCGAACCGGAAACAAGCCTGGGAATTCATATTTGTATGTGAAGTTCAAAACAACTTTGCGCTTATCGATTTCTCAGAAACGCGATTCTGGCTGTATGTCACATTCAAAACACACCTTTTTGCGTCTTTAGATATGCCCATATCTAAAGCCCTTTAAAAAAAGGCTTTGCGTTTATCACCTTCTAAATTTGCCTGAAAGACGTTTGAGAAACCTGATTCTAGCAAAAAATTTGGTCGATAAACTCAACCTTAGATTAAATAAAGTAATCTATGTAAGATTTGGATAAATCAAGAAGCCTCAGCATTCAAAAGTAGCTTTTAGGTCAGAATTGTAATCGCATTACATGTACCATGGTAGAAATAACTCCAAAATAAAAATAAAAGATATCGCCATAGACATGAAAACAATTTTCAAAACAATTACTAAGATTGTCACCATCCAGTTTATTTGTGCTTCCTTAACATTTTGGACTGATGTTGAACTATTTTTATCTCGCAAATATTCAACAATACCTTCGGATTGATATAGAACTGGATTCCTGTAATGGAATCAAATAATGCAGTAACATGTACAACAAAGTTGGAAAGCTACAGGTTAGTCCTGATGGTATCTGCTTTTGACAGAAAATGCAATAAAGCTGAAAAAGTAGCAACGAACAATGAAAATATCGAAGGAGTAACTTACGAGTAGTGATTCAGAAACTCATCCGTTACGCTTTCCTGGATAGCTTTGGACAACGTGAAAAACATACATAAATATATATATTTATTCTCTTACAAAGTTACAACATTCATCAATTGTGTTTACATTATAAGAACCATGTAACATTATAATGATCTATTATAGGCGGTGTCAGACAGAGGCCAATTATCTAGACAATATTTATCTGGATAATTCGTAGCCTGTCTGTCACCTGCCGTAAGTGAAATATCTAGATAGCTATTATCGAGGTAATTTAAGATGGATCGGGAACATTGTGTTTGACACCGCCTTAATGTGCATCTTTGAAAGCGCGTTATGATTAATAGGCCATTTTCGTAATGTAACTAAATTCAATGCGTACGTCTTTGTGAAGTGCCAAGATACAACTTATTTCATTCACCTGTTAAAAAATGGCCTATTATCTCTTAAAGTCCTCTCCGTCTCTGTCTCTCTCTCGCTCCCTGTCGCTCTCTCTCTCTATCTGTTACTGCCTCTTTCTCTCTTTTTCCACTCTCCTCTCCTCTACATCTTTCTATCTGTCGATTTGTCTTTCTCTATATTTGTATCCCTCTTTCTCTCCCCGTCTCCCTCTCTCTTTAAGTCTGTCTCTCTCCCTTCTCTCTCTTCTCTCTCTCTCTCTCTCTCCATCTCCTGTCGATCTATGACTTTCCTCGTCCCTACTTTGTACGTCGTCTTCCCATTCTCTTCAAAACACGATCCATTTTCCTGCTTCATGACTTTATTTTGGCATTTATAGCATTCAACATACCCCAGCTATTATGACTATGAAGTATCTAATCAATCTCTATCGAGATACAAAGAGCACGCATCACTCGCGCTCTTTACGATTAAAGAAGGCTTAACGTTTAATTCCATAATTGCCGTTGGGGTAACAAGATGGATGCGCCTTCATTATTTATCAGCGTTGTTATTTTGTTTCAACGTCGGCTCTTCTTTTTCCTTTTCCCACTAAATATATGTCTAGGAATTCATGTGGGAGATCGGCTGGAATACGTAACTGCGCTAATTAAACTCCTGAAGGCAAATAGTTCATACGCCATAAATTTGAATTAATAATTTTGCATCGTTCTTTTTGAACTCCCCCTTTCGAAAGATGTGGCTGCCAATGGGCGCGTTAAAGACCGCTGCAAACCTGACGCAGTACGAGGCGTCAGCCCAATGGCGCGCCTCGTGTGCAACTAGCACCGAGGAGCTTTTGCAGTGCTGAACGCTAGACATTATTCTCGCCCTGAGCGCACACGGCCACGATCCCTTATTTTGGGTCGAGACTTTGGTTTGTCACTCATCTCGTCCCTCGGGGACAACCGCGAGCATCTCTCTCATCTCCTCACCCCTCATCTCTAGCTGACTCTTCGGCTTATAGAATGTCTCGCTAGTGCTCTAGTTTAACAGGGAATAACGACGAGAGGAATAGGAAGGAAGGAAGGAGAGAATGAAGGAAAGAATTAGGCCAAACATGCTGGACTGTATTTGATCGCGCACATGGGGGTACAGACCACGTTAACTGTGATTTGCGGGATTTTGTCTAGGGAAATTCGGTCCTGCCCAAATCCAAGGGATTCTTCTTCTTGGCGAAGCAACATTTCCATTATTTTACGTCAGAATTACGAGATTGGTTGCTGAGGGTGCGGCTACTCCCACCCCCATATAAAAATGCTTTAAAGTATCCTCTTTTTTTTCCTGGAACACAAAATGTTAAGAGATACCTCCAGCAATCACAAAAAGTATTCCCCTTTTACAAATAACGAATAAGCATTGTTTGGTTGGTTGCTTGTTTGTCAGGTAATCTGTTTCGGCTCATCAGATCTTTACACCTGTTGAGAATATACAGCAACCCCAAATTAAATGCCGTTATAGGATGCCTGTTATTGTTATTGTTTTGGCCTGCCTAATGTAAACATTAGGGGTTGTGGCATTATCTATGGACAGTGGTTTAGATACAGAGAGATGGGGGCATATGCTCTCCCACTGAATTAGTTTTAAAAAATATGGGGGGGGGGGGG
>BEXV01000793.1:114422-127378 GCA_003118195.1 Hemicentrotus pulcherrimus | reverse complement strand
TGTAATACTTGTTAGCGATAAACATTCATACCGTGAAGAACAGATAAATAGACACGAAGCTGATTGTAGTAACCATATAACTTGGAACACTTAATTATAAACATGTTTTTAGACATTATAGGTCACCTGCTCTTCATTAATTTCCGCTGCCTAAAATGTAAAGTGCACTTCGTGATGTTGCAGTGAGGGCTTCAATTACCAAGGGCATTGGAGTCCGTCCCTCTTCAGTCATTGATAATAACACAATAACGGTCACGCGCCCAGGGGTTTATTGAAAGGTAGATGAGCTGTGGTCGAACATGGGCAACCAATGGGACTGAAGAGTTAAAACAAAAATCTTAACCCAGACTACTGAACTCATTCGATGCCATAGCCTTAGTACAGGGGCCATCCGGTTTCAGTAGGAAATGGGTTACTAGAAATGGTAGGTTGCAGGGACGGGTCCAGAATTATCAGAAGGGCGGGGCGGAATGTTTTTCCGACATCATTTTGTCCTCCCTGGAACGTGATTTCGGGAATCCTCCCGGTTTTGGAAGCCGAGCCGTGTGTCTCAACTGGGTGAAATCTTCACATCGTAAGGGCAACAAATATCTGATAATGGCATCTGATAAATGGTATTGCCATTTTCGCAAACAACTAAGAATGGAAGACACGTACTAGTTGCATGAACCTGTAGAATGCGACGTGCCTGACATCATCGCATCAATTAGGAGACGCTGTCATACTTTAGTGGGAAGTTATTTGCCATTTTGGTTAAAACTAACACAAATGTCCAACGTCATAACAATCGGAACGTGTGATAGCGTAGAATAGATGGCAGTAGTGTTATTGCCGATTACCAGAAACGGAAACACAGAATTATTTTTGCAGCATTTTTTCTCTCTCAAGTGTTCCTTCCTTTTTGTTTGCTTGTCTCTCTGTCTGTGTCTTTGTCTGTGTCGTTGTCTCAATTTTCCTCACCTCCTTTGTATTTAAATAGGAAATATTATTGCCATCCTTTGTCATATCTCCATCTTTCTGCCTATATTTCTTTATCTCTCTCTCTCTCTCTCTCAAACATTACTATTTGTCTCTATAAGCTTTTTAAACTCTTTCTGTCGCAATGAATGCTTCTATATCTACCTTTATTACGGCCTCCCTCTCTATCTCTATCCATCTCTGTTTGTCAGATTGTCTGTCTGTCCGTCTGTGTCTATATCTCTTTTTTTTCTCTCTCTCTCTCGCTCTCTCGCTCTCTCTCATATATTTTTCTTTGTGTCAAAAGTTTTATCTCTCTGTCGGTATTGACTTCTGTTTCTACCTCTATGTCGGCCTCCCTCTCATACTCTACTCGTCTTCATTGTCTGTCTCTCGGTATTTTTCTGCTCATCCTTCGTTTCCTCCTATCAGCCATCTTGTCCGCATCCTTCTCCGGCCTAGACCCATCGCATGGAGAGCGCATCTTTGACAAGCAATTAAATCTGACAGGTGTGCTTATCATCTGCATCTTAGCTGCGGTGAGTCTCACACTAACCGTTCTTTATTATCCCGCCAAAAGCTTGACGAGAAGGCAGGCAGGATCAATTTAAAGAAACCTAGTAGCATGAAGGACCACCTCCAGGATGTACGAGCTTAATCTAATATATATATATATATATATATATATATTTACCATTTCATAATTATAATCAGTATTCTCCCAAGAACCTAACCTAGTAAGTACAGTTGTAAAGATATTGTAATCAAATTGATCTCGATTTACAGCATTCAAAACGTCAAAGACAATCAAGATTATTTAATTGTCAAAGAAAATTGATGGTACGTGAATCATGCGGTGTATAGAGAGAATGGGAGAGATTTTGAATGAGAGGCAGAGAGAGAGAGAGAGATAGAAAGAGAAAGAGAAAGAGACAAAAAAGAAGAAAAAAAAAGAGAGAGAGAGAGAGAGAGGGGTATTTAGATGCAAAGACAAACGCAAAGTTGATGATAGCAGTGGAACACAAACAACAGGTTATATTTTAAGGAAAGCACCACGAAAATTATGTGCCATTTGCTTTCACTAACAAGAGTAATGACATTCTTAATTATAGTTTAGCTATATAAATGAATACTTCAGGTCTCTCACAATTTGATGCAAGAACATTTGAAAGTGTTCTGAGTAGAGATGGATGGACCCTAGCAATGGATTATTGACACGACGAAAGGCGTAACCTATAAGGCTAGGCTGTACAGGTAGATGTTTATCTTAGAAACTATGCCTATATACGACATGTAATGAAAGAATGGCATGAACAGTCTCAAAAGTCTCATAAGAAAGAAAAAGGGACGGGGTAAAGAGTGTGTGAAAGAGAGAAATATATGAAAAAAGAGTAAGAAAGATAAATAGATAGATAAATAGGAAGAGGGAGATGGATAGAGAGAGAGAGAGAGAGAGAGAAGGGATCAGTGAATACGGAATAAAAAGGAATTAAACAAAATAATAATAATAATAATAATTAACAACATTTGTATAGCGCTTATCACAAAATATGTCTCTAAGCACTTCAGAAAAATAGAACGAGAAGGAATTACAGCCAAATATTAAGTTATTTATAATAAATAAATAGTGGACAATCGAGGGGGCTGCATATGTAAATGAAAAAGGCTGTTTAACAAAAAAAGGTAGGTTTTTAACATGGATTTGAATTTGTCTGTTGAATCTGCTTGTTTTATACATTGAGGTAAATTGTTCCAGAGTTGAGGGGATGCTGCATACAAAGTTCGGGAACCATAAGACTGGGTATTGGTGGCAGGAACTGTTAAGAGTGATTTCCTGTTTGAGCGCAGGTTGCGGGAGGGTAAGTATTCTGATATCAGCCCTTGAAGGTAGACTGGAGCTGTTTTTGTCAAACATTGGAAAGTCAGCAAGAGGATCTTAAAATCAATTCGTTCCCGGACTCTTAGCATGTGAAGCTCCCTAACCAGTGGAGTGATGGACTCACGTGAACGACGCTTTGCAATAGGTCTAGCAGCTGACTTTTGTACTCTCTGCAATTTGTTAATTTGTGCATCAGGAAGACCATACAGAAGACTGTTGCAAAAGTCAATACGAGACATGACCAGTGACTTAACAATTCTCTAGGTGGTCTTTTTATTAAGAAACTGACGGATGCTACCGATTTTATGCAACGCAAATGAGGCAGATCTGCATACGTTGTTCACATGAGTCTTCAGAGATAGATTATTATCAAATGTGACCCCAAGGTTTCTAGCACCTGTAGAACATTCTATGTCAGTACCATCAAGACATACAACAATCGGACTACAAGTCCTATGTCTGCTAACAAAGTGTATACACTCCGTCTTATTTTCATTTAATTTCAATCCATTCTGTATGGACCAATTCTTAATGTCTGTAAAACAAGTCTTTGTAGAGCAACAGCATGGTTATCCTTCTTTAGCACGAGGTAAATTTGAGTGTCGTCTGCATAAGTCATACACGATATGCCATGGTGTTTAATGACATCCTCTAATGGAGACGAGAAAAGTGTAAATGCTAACGGACCGATAACAGATCCTTGGGGTACTCCGAAGTTCAAAGAGCAGACATGTTACTCACGATCGCTAACACAAACAGACTGAGTTCTGTTAGCTAGGTAGGATCGAAACCATTCCAAGGCTGTGTCTTTTAGTCCAAATCTATCATGCAAACGGCTTAGAAGGGCATCATGACTCACGGTGTCAAAGGCTGCAGAATAGTCCAACAGCAACAGAATCGCTTCATCGCCTTTATCCAGGGAAAGTAGTATGTCATTTGAAACTTTTAGCAGGGCAGTTTCACAACTATGATGAGGCCGGTATCCTGATTGCATCTCAGAATATAGGTTATGCTCGGACAAATACTCCTTGATTTGTTTTAACACGACTCTCTCTACAGTCTTTCCCAAGAATTGAAGATTAGATCTGAAGATTATACAGGCATGTAGCTCTTTAGATCATCAGGACTCAGTTTTGTGGACTTCAAGAGTGGAGTCACATGAGCATGTTTGAGAGAATCAGGGAAATGACCATTGGCGATTGAAGCATTCACAATAGATGTTATAACCGGGTTTAACTCATTAATGCATTTCTTCAGCAGCCAAGTAGGGATTGGGTCGAGTCGAGGATCAGTCCACAAACTTGGCCCTGTGATATTGGAGAAAAGGCATCCAAACATTGCAGAGTGCTTCGAAAACTGATATGGGCTAGATTACTTGAAGGTAGACTCTCGAGAGACTTGACAAGGACACCAATCTTAGTGCTGAAGAAATTACAGAAACGATCGGCAAGAGATAGACGAGGGCCATCATCTGACGGGAGGACCATCCTTGTGGAGGTAGAAGACAAACGATTAACTCTTTGAAAGAGTTGATGGATATCACATTCATCAAGTTGTTCAGAGTAATACTCCCATAAGCCATTTAGCCATGGCAAGTCGGTTGCTGTAGAGACGACATTCATCCTTCAGGATTTGGCGGTCAATTTCGGCTCTGGAGAGACGATATTTTCTCTCAAGTTGTCTTACTATCTGCTTACTCTTACGGAGATCATCAGTAAACCATCGAGAGTGAGGCCTTGCAGTTACACATCTAGTAATCAGAGGGGCATGCTTATCAAGTAGAGCTTGAAGTACCAAGTTATATTGAACAGTTTGTTGGTCAAGACCAGAAGCAGGTGATCTATAAAGTTCAGACTCTAGAATATCCTTACGGAAAGCTTGGATGTCAATGTCCTTCAGTTTGCGAGTTTGCGAAAACTGATGTCAATTTTCATAGGATCCGATGTTAAGTTGGCAGCCGACGGATGAGTGGTCTGAAGGAAGAAATTGTGATGAGTGAACATTAGAAATCACATCATCCGAAGCTCTTGTAAGAATTAAGAAAAAAATTAAGAGAAGGTCAAAACAGTAGCATCAAAAGCATTTGATGAAAAATAAATTGCAGAAAAGACAAAGTAATGAGAGTCAAATAGAATAATTCCACTTCCAGAAATATAAAAACAATTACATTAACAAATGTGCATGAATATAGAGTCTAGTTTGAACTATATTTTTATGTACTAAGCTTTAGAAGACGCATCACAAGTACTGTGTAAGTAATACATAACAATAATGATTGCAAACATTCTTTCAATTTGAAATCGTCGGGCTTGTTTTGAAATGGAGTCAAAATAACAGGTTGTCTGCTTGAAATTCAAGCTTCCTGCGAATACAAGACTGTTTTACATAAATCATGGACACCTTTTACCTTTGTTTGAAGCCTGCTTTACTTGTCTTTTGGAAGAAAAAAAAAATGTCGATTAGGTATAAATTAACCGACAAAGTCGGTTTAGCCAAATCTTTGTGTGTCTACCCCCCTTCTCCAGTCTGAAAATCATATCATGTACCACCGTATGAATGCACTTCGGAATAGTTTACTAGATAGATGGCATTTGATTATTAATATCAGTATCATTATTATCATCAATATTCATTATTATTATCATTATTATTTTCATTTTTATTATTATTATTATTCTCCCTGTCTTTTTTTTCCTTCTCTGCTTTATCTATGTTTGTCTGTCTGTATATATGTCTGTCTGTCTTTCCCTCTGCCTCTCTCGCATTCTATATCTTCCTCAATGGTGCTGCTACATCTACATAGATCAACCTCGAGCAACCCTTCGACCTACTTCTTGATTTCCAAGACTGCAGTAACCAAACTTTCAATGGATTTGCACTGACCCGCGGTTCCGCTACAAATAGACAGCAAATAGTACAGACAAAGTGCGAATACCGCCTGGCGGGTTTTTATGTCACTCGGTCGACACATTCTCGGAGTAAGCAACACAAGGGAGAACTCTTTGAAGTGGTGTGAGAAAAGGTAACAGTCTTTTCTTCAGGCTCAGATGGTGATTGTTCCCTTAAACAAAGTACACTCTGCCTTAAACCTACCCTAAATCGTCTTGATAGCTTCTTATTGTCCCTTGGAAAAGTTTAAGTGTAAGGCCTAGTGTTTAGCATTGCCCGAATAACATCGTTGTCTTGTGTGCTCAATCATGAAATTTAGGTTTAGACTAAGAAAATTGTGTTTAGGACTTAAAATGACAACCGAAATATCTAAATATCCTATCCCATAATCTATGTACTATGTTGTCCTTATCTCCACCATCTTCATTATGCAATACGTATAATAAAGTAATTGGAAGAAATGATCGTGGTAGAAGAGGACTCTGTCTAGAAGGATTGTGTTAGTGAAAGACATGTAGTCAACGAAAGATGTAAAAGATGACGTAGCTAACTGAGGCTGTCTGGAAAGCTTTCATTGAGTCATCTCAAGTAATTGATAAAGCTATATTTCGAGCTATCAAATCGTGAGGATAAAGCGGGAATTTCCTGGGAAAAAAATCGGGTCGCTTTGTTGCTCTCACATTCACGTTAGCTCCGAATGATTTGGATAAGTGGAGGAGGCCACACGTCCGCGTCCCCGTATCTTCATTGGTACTCCATGGTGACATAACAGACGATGCCGAAAGGAAAGATAACCTTTCTGCCTAGAGGCGATCCTCTTTTCGATGAATCCTTCCATGGACACTTGATTTTGAAAAGAGAGATTGCAACTCTCTCTCTCTCTCTCTCACTCTCACTCTCTCTGACTTGTCTTCTCCGTCATTGACGACTAGTGCCGAACGAGACGCCATTTCATTCATGTCGTAAACTTCAGCTTCGCACACCAGTTGCGCCACTGCACGCAGGGCGCCATCGGTGCTTATACACCTTTTTAGGCCGGGAACATAATAATTTCATAACTGTAAAGAGTTTTACCCGCCGTACACGAGTCGTCTTTAAGAGTGCGTCAGTACCTGCGCTAATCACAATTGCCAGGCAATTATTAGCGCATTCACCAGTTATACAAAGCAATGTTGCACTGTTCATTTGCATTTGGTTGGTCCGACGCACGTTTATATTAGGGACTTTTAGATTTGTACGAAGACAATAGGTTCATGCTACGATCGACGTCCTCTTAATGCACTTCCTTGAATGTACGTCACACGTATCAGTCCACGCAAATCTTAAAGTCCCTATTGTGCGTCAAAGAATGCACCAGTCGTTGACGCAGGCTTATCTCAAATAAATGACGCATTGGGTATTATTAATTTTCATCGGTGAGCAATGTAGATATCTAACGCCTTGTGTACATGAACCGATTTCATTGTTATAACTATCTCTGATTTGTGACCAGGGCCCAGTTTCATAAAACATTTTTATCGACAATAAGTTAAATGAACTGTTATAAGCTACTTAAATCATGGCATTTGATTGGCTGAGAGCAAATTTGTCAGAGAAATTTATCTTTTGTTATTGATAACTAGTTTGGTGAAACATGGCCTAGGCCTAAGCACGTATGCTGTTGGATTGCCTGGTAACCAACATTGCAGTGTCTGTTGTGGCTATACCTGCTTTGATAGACGAGCTATATTGCGGTGTATATATTCTTAATCTTTATTGTCAGACAGTCGGCTGGCTCACTTTAATGAAGTCTTATCACTCCTCTCCGTTGCATACTCGACATTATGCAAGAGATGTTGAGTGTTAGGTATCAGTGCGATACATCCTTGGATATTATTCAGAGCGATATAGAAGAGGTTTTTCTTAAAAATAGCAAGTAGCCCTTAGCAGAATGTTATGGGATCTCTTGTATGAGCGTGACAGTGAAGTTTTCAAGTTCATTTTCCGTCATGAGATATGAATATGATTTGAAATTTTGACGTCGATAATTCGCTGCTTTAGAATTTGTGTTGATTTCTTCTCCCTTTTTCCTACCCCTCTTTTTTTTTATTATTAGTTTAAACTGAACTGAAAAGGCCGTTGTGTAATATCTTCCCTTAGAGAATTCACTTAAATTTTATGTCACTTATTCAAATCGTTGTTCCAAAGAGGAAACATTGGAATTTTTTCAGCGTCGTGTTGGAGGCAAGTTGAGGAAGACCCCCCCCCCCTTGAACAAAACGTCATATAAGAGGAGGGTTGCATAGAGAAGGAGAAAGATGGACGAAATAAAGTGCTTGCTGACGAAAGAAACCAATGCTGTGGAAATTACCAGCAAAAGAAAAAAGTAAGACTGATTTAATTATTGATCAATATGGTTTAACTCATTTGTGAAGGAAACGTGAAACGATCCTGCTGAGAGCTTTAGTGATTGTTCATCTTCTAGAGTTGCAGACAACAATGAACCATGAAAGGTTGCATAGCACCTGAAGTGTCTTGCTTCTTTTATATACATTTTAAGATCTTAAGAATATTTCAAATGATGCATTTGAAAGATCAAATATTAAATTTCGTCATTTTGAAGAGCCTAGGATTAAAAAGCTAACCAGCCATTGCTTTATTTAGCATTCAAAATATAATTAAGATATATCAGCTTAATTGCGTTGTTCAGCCTCTATAGTTGCAAACAACAATGACAGGTCGCATAGCACCTGAAGCTTCTTGCTTTCTTCATATTTGAGGGCGTAATTAAGAATATAATTTTTAAAATATTTCAAATGATGAATTTGAAAGATGAATTATTAATGTTTGCCGTTTTCATGGGCGAAGAGGAATGAAAACCTGACCAGCCATTGCTATATTTAGCATTTTAAAAATAATTATGATATGTAAGATTTACTTGCGTTCAATCCAGCAATAAAGATTGTAATAATAACAAAACTAAAACAAAATTAAAGAAAATTTAGTTACTCTTTGAATTTTCAAGATACCGATTAAACAATATCAACAAATATAATAGAATGTAAAAAAAAATCTACCCAACATGAGAGATTTCTTTCTCCGATAATATTACCAGCAAAAGGGCCTTCACTGAAATTGAAAGCACGTGAAATAACGTATTGGAATCGTCTCTTGTAAATGGTTACGCATTGGCAGTAATCCCATCTAACAGAATTCGGTTTTAAAGAGAAGGTTGAGTTCTGGGGAGAGGTTAAAATTATTCGTGAGTGTTTTCATCGATGCAAGTGTGGAAGAACATGAAAGAAAAAACGTTCCCTGAAAAGCACGGCTCTGCAAATGCCGCTTTATTCAAAATATGAAGTGTAACAAACCTTATTTTTATGCCACATGTTTGTGTAGTCCCACATGCATTTTTTTGGTACTTGTTACTTTATTTTTAATGGGCCAAATTTCTTATCATTTTGATGATTCCACGACCTTCCAGTACATACCAATACTTCTTTGCTACATGACCAACTTTTTCTGATCCGTCGATTCCACACCGTTTCTTTCACAATGCAATTGCATAACCAGATCTCAACTTTTTCTTTAAGAATGGCTAGCACGAATAACATTCATGTTAGATTGCGGGTTTGGATGGTAAGCAAACGAACCCAGGGAAACAGGAAGCAGAACGAAGTCTCTCCAATCTCATCGCCACAGCATATATGTATGACAAACAATCATATCCAAAATAGATTTCGATTAAGGAGCTGATATAAACAGTGAAAGAAAAAAGGGGTACCAGAATGTTTCGAGAGATGCCGGCAAATTGCCACCCCGGGTACCAACACCGATAGTGCTTATACGCGAGATGCAGAGGTACGTTATCACGTGGACCATCCACATGTATAGTCTGTAAGTTAATAACACTCACGGATGCACTGCACATTTGAAACGGTACTACACTAGAACGCATTGGCGGGAAGTGCGCTCGTCCCGTGCCACTTTTGGCGTTCATGGGATCAACATCGACGCCATGTTGGAATGGAACTGGGAAACACGAGAGAGGTTAATGTTTGCAAATGTAGCATTAATGGGATCGGAGACATTGATAGTCAACTTCAAGAACTTTTAGAGAAGAGTGCAGAATCAAAGCTGCGTTCTTTGTTTGCTATCGCCAATTGGAAATTGTGTTCGCGGTTGGTGTATCATGCGAATCCATAATCTCATTTGAGCGTATGAATAACAGATAATCTGTAAGAAAGTAGTTTCCCAATTACAATTTCGTCTGGGACATCCCAGTAGGCCGACAGCCGATGAGAGTGATGGTCGATGAACCCTCAGAAAAGTTTAGAGAGAGCCTAAGAAATCGACATGTCGGTTTAGTGAGCTGCATCCATTTTATTGTTGGTTGTTGTTCGTACTTGACCCTTAGGAATTAAAACAAACATTTTCATCATGTCCTCAAAGATATTCCAATAGTACAGCTGTATTTCGTGAAGAATAATTTCGTCTATGAATCTTCTTTTAAAGTTGCCAAATAACGTATTTAGTAATTGTGTTTTGGCTTTACTATTTCGATACGCATTAAATGCACTTGTTGAGTGAGTATGCATGGGCCTCTCAATGAAACACGTGGTAATGGAGACGTCCAGAAGGAAATGACAATCGAGTCAAGAACTTTGAACAACAACATATTTTGTATTTATACCTTTCCACATGAAATTCGAGAATGATGTTTGGGTATACGTCAGTACAATTTAGGTGGTATCAATGGTTAGGGAGAAATATGGAATTTAAAATTCAAAAAATTCTTTCTTGTGCTTGTATGCGATTGAATCTATATAGAGATGAAATATTGAGTCAAATAATCGACGGAGAAATGGACATTGGTTGGGTTGTAGAAGGGGTTGAAGTTTTTTTCCCGGTTCCTTTTCCTCTATCGTGGTTTTCTCTTTTTTGCTATTTAATGGGAGGGGTCAAAACCACTGTGCCCCTCATAGCTTCGCCACTGATTCAGGTTAGGATGATTTATATAATGCAGGAGATGGATAACAGGGACCATCGAAGAAAACTAAACTATGTCAGGTTTCTCTTGAGATAGGTGACAGGATTTAATGATTCAGCATCTCATCTTAGAATAGCCGCGTGGATTAAATGATGGAACATGCAGGTAAGATAACATTAATGGATACGTCAAGAATCCTCGGGAGAAAAGACGAGCTTGGGAGGAAGAGGCAAAAGGTAATTCGATTCTTTTGCAAGGATTTCCGTTAATTTTATAGAGCAATGAATCTAAGCAGCATTTCGATGCTGACAATAACAGACTGCAAGTAATGTTTCTTTTCACTCTTGAAATCGCTATTGCACAGAGTAAATCGGTGGTGTTCTAGGATTAGTTTGAGCCTTAAACTACGTTTAGGATAAGGTAAGGCTCCTTTACCTATTTGGAAAATCCTAGACCTAGCCATGCAAGCGTTGTATATATATTCAAACAATACACGGAGCAGCATTAATGAATTGATGATCTAATACACACTTTAATTCAATTTCCTCAATTTCCTTAAAGGTACTATGTCCCATTATTTTGCAGGCCACAAACAAAAAAATGTTAAAAAATGAAAAAGTTTAATTCCAACTGCATTTGAAAGATAATACTAATTTAGAACTTCCCTAAAAAAGGTGGGGCTTGACAATGTCTTCGAGTGGGAA
This sequence comes from Hemicentrotus pulcherrimus, assembly GCA_003118195.1. Lineage (NCBI taxonomy): Eukaryota > Metazoa > Echinodermata > Echinoidea > Camarodonta > Strongylocentrotidae > Hemicentrotus > Hemicentrotus pulcherrimus. The sequence continues at coordinate 115,980 of BEXV01000793.1, read as the reverse complement.
AATAATGACTATTAGTTATCAAATCGACTTTAAGGCTATAGAGCCCAAAAGTAATAGTCTTGATTTTCAGACAATTGTACCGAATGGTCATATGTTATATGCTGCGCAAAGATTCAATCAGTTCAATCTTGGCCATCACAAGAAGTGGGTTATTGATGTAGACAAATGCTCAGGTACCCTTTACAACTCTTTTCATGTATGTTATTACCAAAGAAGAAAAAAGCCAGTCACTCAATATTGTCTGACAGTGAAGTCTAGCAAGTAAACGGGTTTCCTTGCATAATTTGAATATGAGGACACTGCAATACGTTTAAATTTCACAGATAGGACATACATGACATATTCATAATTCCCGCAAAGTTCTACAGAATTTGAGGTTGGCTGCAAAAGGGACATAGTACCTTTTAATATCCATATATTGAAACATGTGTCGTTGTTCTAAACATATTCTAGATTTGTATGTAGTCCGAAAAGATCTCGTTAAAGATTATGTATGAAATGTAATGTACAAGAATCGTCACATAAATATTACATGTTGTAATGGCGTAATAAGACAAAATGCCAGCCACATAATGGAGATGTAATACGATCACTAACCAGTCGTTTAGGGCAATGAGAATATGAAACAGGTTAAGTTTCTTGCACTGTAGATGCACGAGCGCAAAATATTGCCTAGGCAATCACTGCAGTGATTAAATACTTTCACAAAATGCCTCCTAGATTTTGAATCATGCATCCTCAGGATTTTGTTAAGCCTCTAATGTAGTCGCAGTTGGTGAATACTTATACTTAATGGTAATGTGTCTGTCTGTCTGATACTTGATGAAATGTCATCGAAGCATTAGTCATACCAAACTCCACCTATACCCTCTATACTTTGTATCGACGTCTCGCCATTTAAATGTTGAGAAAATAAATCATTAATAATTGTAATACCTTTATATTTCAGCCAATTTCTGACCAAAGGAAGGGGAAACTGGATGCCGAAAAATTTCATTTTAATAATCCAATTGTCTTCATAAATGAATCAAATTATTATATTGCTGATCAAGTTCAGAAGAACAGAAATATCATTAAAGCGAAACCCTTAGACAACGCTCCTAGTGTAGACAGCCTCCAATATGTTTTGCTTGCAAGTGAGTTATGACTACGTCAGAGACTGGCGCAGTGTTTGACGCATCAGTGAAATAAATTGCCATGAAATATTGGACTAACAAAATGACTAGCGCAGGGCATAGCACAATCGAATGATGCTTCGAAATCAACGGATAGTGAACTATGAAGCTTGTTGCACACAAGGCCTCAGTACGTTTGCTTACTGCGTCAGGGACTGCGTCAATGACTAGTACGACCGTTGACTCGTCGGATTATGCATGGTGAGATCGGACGGAATTGCACGCACTGTGTTGAATTACTAGCGTAGGGGCTCACTGCCTTGACAAGCCCAATTAAACAAGGTAATAACGCATTTTAAATGGTGCTTCATGTGCAGCTAGCCGTTCTTAATAATGTACACTTATAACTCCCCCCCCCCCCCCAAAAAAAAAAAAAAAAAAAA
>BEXV01000793.1:49364-62752 GCA_003118195.1 Hemicentrotus pulcherrimus | reverse complement strand
AAAAAAAATGAACTACTGGAGGTGAAATGTTACATTTTCTTTTTATGTAAATACATGTACCTATTTGTGTGAAATATTGATGAAAGCAATCTCAATATTATTCATATTATGAGGTGGTGGACCCCAGCCAAAATTTCATGACCAACATGAGATGGTGTTGGAGGCTATTCCAGGACAAGTCATCCAGGGCTCCCTTGGTAGTTAAGCCGGAGCGGGAAATGTAATTTCTATGGTGAGTTAAACATTCTTTATTATAAATTTCCAGGCTTTCCACAATAACTACGAGCTGGCTATCAGAAATATGGGAATCTCCTCCCTTTCCACAGTCTTCAAGCTTGCATTTTTTGGTGTTCTCACTCAGATGTTCTAAAATCATGTAACTAATGTGAATTTAATTTAATTTAATGTATTGTTTTAACATCAATTATTTGTAGTCGTACATACCCTGCATGCCAGAGGAGTGATGAGCTGCAGTTTAATAAAAGTGGCAGATCCAGGATTTCTTGGTCGTGGATCATTTATTTGACTATGTTTTCAATAAAATATGTGAAAAATAACCATTTCCAACAAAAGATAGGAATATCATGAAAATGATTTCTGATCGTCGCGAAGGATGGAATTTTGACATGCTCAAAGAGGTCGACTCCGGGAGTTATACACCTGTAAGTACATTGACAGCAACAGTACTATTTTTTGTTGTGCGCTATAACGTTTGCCTGCACCTTGGAAGGGAGTGTGTGGATGAAGGAGCAATCTGGACATTTCTGGGAGAGGATACTGGAAGGGTGATTCACAGCAAGAGACTTTAGGAAAAATTTCTGTGTGAATAAGGCAACATTTGATTTCCTGTGTGGTGAGCTAGCACCTGCTATTAATCGCCAAAACACTCGATGGCGCAAAGCAGTTTGTGTCAGGAAGAGGACTGCAATAACTCTGTTGTGTTTGTCCACAAACTGTGAGTATCGAACAATTTTTGGGGTAGCCAGATGTACCGCAAATGTCATTGTCAAGGACACCTGCCTTGTAATTGTGTAAGAACTGACGAGGAGGTAAATTACATTTCCTCCTGGAGATAGGTTACTGGCAACTGTTCAGTGATCAGAGGAAATGGGGTTTCCCCAAGTAGCAGGGGCCATTGACGGAACCCACATCCCTATAATTGCACCTGTCAATTATAATGCTGACTATCTTAACAGAAAGGGACGGTACTCTATCCTCCAACCAGTATGTGACAGTAAGCATATGTTCACAGATATCATAGTAGGATGGCCAGGATGCGTCTCATTTTTTTGTAAGCAAGAGAGCCCAGATTCCCATTATCTCATGAATATTTGTTATGTAGGGTCGGGAAAGTCTTGATTCTCTTGAATATTACGCAAGGCAAACTGTGAGTTCATCCATGTTGCCTATCCCAAGGCGAAAGAAAGCAGCTCCTCACGGTTTTGGTCACTGTGTCATTATGAATATGTCTCTAGGTAAAAACCCATAGTACTAAATGAACAGTGGCAAGCTCTTTTCCAAAAGGGGTTAGAAGAAAGTCAACATCGGAAGCTCCAAAAAAGACTGCTAAAAAATAAAACTTAGAACTGCCGATGCCTGTACAACACCAATAGTAATCCGAACCAGCTAGTAGCACTGATCCTGGACCAAGTAGGAGCGAGACAAACAGACTTAAAGTGGATAATGTGAACTAGAAGAAACCCCTGAAGAACTAGCAGATCTGCAAACCACTGCTGTTTACAGGAGGGACAAATACAGCATAGAGTCATTAACAGATGAAGTTATTTGTATGGAGACAGGACTCGCAACAAGAACATTCTAGGAATCGTCACCAGATACGTACAGTGTTTTGAGGATAGCATTGTATAATTAAGCGGTTGGTGAGTCAAAGCGATCACTTTCCAGGACCAGACATTCATCACATTCGTGAGACTGCTCCAGAATTACACCAATTTACATCTAGCCGGACGATTCCACACCAGCACTGCCACAATCAGCAACGTCGTCATCACATTCATCCACATCCTATATTATCTACTCTACGAAGACACGATGAAGACCTGCAAGAAAAACAAAATGTCTATGCCAGAGGCATTTCAACTATTTGGGAATTGCAGAATGGTCATCGACTGCATTGAAGTAGAGATTGCAGCACCGAAGCTGATGAGCGATCAAAAGAGAACCTACTCGGCATATTGAGGTATGCATTCCTTTTAACTGCTCCTGGTAGAAGCACCAAATGTTGTCATTACGTACTGCAGCAAACTGTTTCCAGGGTCAGTTTCTGACAAGGCTGTAGTGAAGGAATGTGACATCTTCGCCCACTTCAAGGCCGGCATTCTCATCTTTGCTGACAAGGGCTTTCTCATCCATGTGATGTGCCACCAGGTGTTGCAGTTCTTACTAACGTAAAGCAATGTCATGTATATGTTATTGGAGTGAAGTAATGATGAACGATTGTGAGAACTAACATTTATTTGAATTCAATTGTAGTTCACCCTTATTTGTTTATGTGGATTAGGATGTGGCATAGAGTGTTGTAATAACAATATTCATCAAATTCTATCAGTTGTGTTTGTATTTAATTGAAATATCTTTTTATTTGAGGGACAAGCTTTATTGCAGGTGAAACTTCTCATAAGAGGAAGTGCAGGTACATTGCGCCTTTGTACGTGAGAATGACCGCCACCTATTAGGGAAGGGTCAGCAACTAGAAGAAAAGGTAATGGGTTTGTGATCAAATACAATTTTTTTGGTAAATAACATGGGGCAGCCTGGGAAAAAGGAATACAAGTTTATATAGCACATGGAGTAGTATCTTTGAGGACAGGTGCCTGTGAGCAGGGCATCTGATGATGACCATGTAGGCATGGGCATGCATGTTGCTGGGAGAGCAAGATTTCCTGAACCTCCTGAAGACATGTGGAGCAACAGCAGGATACGGTATGGGACAGATCACACTGTTGCTGACGGCTACAGGTATGACAGCAACTATGAGCATGACATTGACCCCAATCAAGATTACAGTTATATTATGAATATAACAATGATGTGGTTGCAATGGATTATGATAATTCTGATATTAATGAGGAGCCGCAGGCACCTAGTGTGATTGAAACAGGAGGAAGGTGCGAGACATGTGGCTGTGAACATTGACGTGGCACAGCTGCTGCCAACTTGGCCATAGAGATGGACTTGGAACTGGAGCCGCTTAAAGACCACCAGAACAAGTGCCACTGTACTCTGTATAATGGGAAGCACTGTATTGGGCAGTTCACCCAAGCTGAGCAAGATCTCTAACAGAGTCTTGGTCTTTAACCCAGAATTGTAACAGCTATTTATTCTGATTTGTTTGGATAACTTAATTTAAAACAACATAAGACTTGATTCCCTTTCATGATGTTTGGGATTTAAATTTTCAACTAAGATTATAATTTTCTTTAAATACTTATCTAACGAGTGGAGATAAGTTTACAGAATTTGTTATGTGTATGTACAATCTCATCAAGAATAACCTTGTGTGTGCACTTTATTAATACAGATGTTTTTGAGACAAAATAACATGATCAAGTTCATTTGAAAGGATAAGATTGAACAAATTTCTAAACTAAAAAGAAACTAATACCGATAGTGTTTTCCTTTAAGAACGAGGGAACAAAAGGTCGTAATAATTTGAAATTGATTAGAAATCGGGTCACCTTGTTGATATTGGAATTGATTTGGATTGATGATAATATCATTAATTCTATGCTACGTCTGATATTTTTATTATTTCAAAGCTTGAATGTATCGAATTGTATGTCCTGCTTAGCGCTGTGTTTTTATCGTGCCCGAATTGAGATTTGGGTTATTGCAGTTATCTTTGCTATTTGTTATCAGCTACTGCCATTTGCTGTTACAAGCCCACTTCCACACGCCCATTTCTATTTCACTTCCAAACTTTGATTCAAATTCAAACTTCAAATTTTGGTAAAGATTATTTAAATTTAATCTCAAATATTGATTTTCTCGTTGGTTTATTTACCTCAAAAATATATCGTTCAATATGGAAGGGCAACAACCAACTGAAAATAACTTGACTACTGACTCGACTAACTTACCTCCTGAAACACTTCGCTGCTCCACTCGTCCTGTCAAATTGACAGAGAAAGCATTGCAGAATAAAGAAGACGACCTTCAAGGTAAGTTTTTTGTTGAACATATAGAGTTGCATTCGAACATACAATCTACTCGAAATAGCTTATTGTCTCAAAACATTGATGGTGATAGCTTAGCAGTGAATAAGCTTGACATTACTGCTAGGCTCAATTCTTTGAAGGAGATATTTGTTGAGCTAAAAAGGCTCAATGAAGACTCCATTGATGATGAGGTTGTTAAGGCAATGGATGAATCTTCTATTTCTGTTCGTAATATCTTATCGGATATTGATAAGGTATCCAACATGTCTTATTCTAGACAACCATCAATTCGGTCAGCGCACTCAACATCATCACGACTCTCGAGGACATCTTCCAGATCGTCACGACGAGTTGCAGTCGCAGCAGAAGCCGCTGCATTACAAGAAGAGCTTTCAGCCCAGAAGCTTCAAAATGAACGGGAAAAGGAGCTCGAAAGAATGGAACTTGAGGAAGAAATGAGGAGGAAGCAAGTAGCTTTCAAAATTTCCGAGCTGAAAAGACAACTGGAAGAGGAAAGACTACAAGGCATGCTCAAGGCACAAGAAGCAATTATGAGAGTCTACGATGAAGAAGATGAAACCAGCAAAGTCTCTTCTTCATCCTCGCGTAGAGGTAAAACTGTTGTCAAAAAGATCGAAGATCAGCTAAATCCAACTGATGTGATCCCAAGGGCATCTCCCAAGTTAGAAAGCAAATTGATTGATGAACCAGCCTCCATCGTGTCACAGCAAGCGCAAGTAGTGCTTGATCCCCAAGCTCCGATGTTCCAGCCAAGATCACCAGTTTTAGATTTCGCTGATGCCTTGGCTTAGAGTCGTCTACCCGTTCCGGAGCCGCCAATATTCACTGGAGACCCACTCCAATATCCAGATTGGGTGTCGGCTTTCACTACTCTGGTAGAGCGAAGAGGCATCCCTCCTGGTGAAAAAATTCACTACCTTCGAAGGTATCTTGGTGGTCCAGCAAAGGAGGCAGTCAGTGGCTACTTTCTCCTGAGGTCAGAAAATGAACATCCGTTTCAACATTGAGTTATTTTAATCCTGCGGCAGCAATAGTATCCGCACTTTACATGTAGGACTTGCCTTTGATCTTTTTGACACTTAATTGTTAGATCACCAATTTGTATGCATCAAGCTCTATAATTCACACTGAAAGATGATACTGTACTACTGTGTGAGTGTACAATGCTAAATGTTTTTTCCCCTTTTTTTGCACAAGCTTGCCTCAAAATTAACTTGAACTTTTGTAGCCTATGATCATTAAACACATAAATAAAAATGAATGCAGCTTTAACATGAGTTTATTGGAAGTACAAAAATAAAAAACAAGACATGAAAAAAATTGTTGCAGAATGTATTACTTCATTAAAAATGCTATCAATATCTTTTTCTTGTAATTCAGATATTCCACCAAAGAGATGTCAGAATTTGAATCTGCTTCTCCTTGACATAGTCTCATCCTCTTTGCAAAAAATCCAAGCCAAAGGTACGAAAATTCATGCGGATGAGAAATACTCTTTTTTTGTGCTGGAGATAGTCATGGCCTAGTCTCAAGGCAAAAGTACTCTTTTATTTATCTATTTCTATATAATCTGCAGGTCAACGTTCCCGAGTATCAGAAATCTGAGGCGCTTTGGCAGCAGGAGCAGTATCTTCACAATGCGCGGAGGGAGCGGGACGCACACAATGCAGCATGCAAGGCATCCAAGGCAGTCGCGAAGGAGCACAACATCACCAGGCTAGTGTAACACCCATAAAGTGTGTGACTAGTATTGACATCTTCCCCTCAGCATTGATTCATTTTACAGTTGCCCTTCTCTCTCTCATCTCTCTCCGATTCTTTTCCCCTCTCTCTACTGTGTGGGGATATACACCTGTTATGCACATAACCATACAGGCCTCTCTATCCCCCACTCTCTCTTCTCTGACCACCTCTCCCTTTGGAATGTTATCTTTAGTCCGCTTATCTGGACATTGCAAACATGTGGTCATTCTCTTTTGCTTCTAAACATTGTGAGGGGAAGATGTGTACTGGTGCTGGCTCCCTTTTATAGGTATGAGAATGATATTCTCACTTGTAATTCTCACATTCTCAATCTTAATCTAGAATGATATATATCATATATTTGTATATTGCTAAATGAATGTATTTCACTTCTTAAAGAGATGGTTGAGTTCTGGGAAGAGGTAAAAAAAAATTTGTGAGTGTTATCATTGTTATTATGCAAGGGTGGAAGAACATCAGATTAAACATGTTCCTTGAAAAGCATGGCTCTTCAAATCCCTTCATATTCTAAATATGACATANTATTTGTATATTGCTAAATGAATGTATTTCACTTCTTAACAACTTTGTTCACAAGATGAATATCACATACATTCCCATTCTCTGTCAGATGATTTGTCATTGTAGGGAACTTTTGATTCGCTACATATTCTTAGCATATTCTCTGAAGACCCGTTTATTACTTTGTTTATAATCTCCCGAGTGAGAGTTATGTCAGTCATTGTAAAGGCATGTAGGACATCTCCTGTGGATTATAGTGTTATTATACGTAAATAACTGTTTGTTTTAAGCAGCCCTTGTTAATACAGTAGTAGGTGTATGATCCTGATTTGGAGGAGCTAGGCATACATGGTCTGGAAGACTTAGACTAGATACTAGTTGGTCAGTAGGACACAGAAGGAAAAGTCTGTGTATAGAGGATCTGATTGTTTTAGTACATGTACATGTACTATACTACATGCATGTACGCTTTGGCTTGAGGGGATTGTTATACTCTTCATACATTGCTTTCTCTTATATCTTCGACTATGTTTCTTAACTATGTTTCGCCATATTATGTGATTGCCTTTTAACAATTAATGCATTGTTTGCCACTCTTGTGAAACACTGAATTGGAAAGAGATTAGTTTATGTTTTGGTGTTATATTATTATGTCTCTTTTACAATATTGTTACTATCTAAACTAATATGTGAATTCTGGCGTTGGTCTGGTCAAATCGGTAGTCAGCCTGCTACCGAGGGCGTCAACGTTATAAAAGGGTATCTCTGTCCAGTTCAGTTGTTATGTGGTTTGTTATATATAAATGTATGCCCAGTATACTTGCTTTGTTTTATTAACCTCCCTTTTATAGCCCTTCATTGCGGAGCAATGTATCTTCGGCTTCCGTGAGGAGATCACGCAACTCCATCCCATCAACCCTGTTCAATGGATAACCGCCCCCATATTTAAATCTTCTATTTATTATAAACGACCGGTCATATTAATGTAAATCGTAGTGGGCCCTTAAGTATATTATATTTGTTTATTTGATTACCTATATGTTTCATGCTTTAGCTTTATTCACCTTTGGGATAAGCAGAATAAAGGTGAAACAGTAAATCAATTACTATTGTCTTTGAAACCCTTTGTTAACTTTTTGCATGAGATTGAAGCGCGAACCTGGTGTTACACTAGGAAAGAGCGTTGCTAACTCCAAGCCTGTAGTTTTCCACTTTAGCTTTGATTTTGCACAGCAAATCCATTTCCCATAGAGTCCCAGAGACATCTTTTCATGTGAATTTGACCTTTCGTAATCACATTTCATTTTGTTTTCTCAATTTGATAGTCTTTTCTTTCTTCTTATAATAGTTAATGTGTGTTTTTATGTTACCTATATTTAATCTTGTTTTTTGTATTTCTAATATTGATATCAATTTGAATTGAATTATTGTATAAATTCCATGTTTATTTTTTACCTTTGTATGTATGTTTTGAATTCATATTGTTAATGTTCATGTTTTTATATGAATCCAGGGCTCTCTGGGAGAGCAGGTCCAGAAATGGACTTGAAATGAGACCACACTGTTGAAATTAATCTATAATAAAAAATTATTTAAATAAATTTAAAAAAGGAAAGGAGATGAAAGATGTGACTTGAATTTTGCTACGAGGAGCGGCTCAGGGCCAAGCGAAACCCCCATCAGTGGATCAGCGGTCTGGCTGAGGAGGAGTGGGATGAGTCAGAGGAGGGCTTGAGAAGATATGTAAGGTGGCTGGAGAGACCAGGATGCAGCTTGCAGAGAGTTAAAAAATCTTGTCTTGCCATCGCCTGGGAACTAAGGTGGCGGAGAAGAAGCGCGACACCGTTGTGCGATTTGTCACCCAACGTAAACTAGACAAGGTCTACCAGGGGCATTTCAACTTGAGACCGAAGGAATTATTTAGGCAGGTTTTTGTCAACGAAGAGCTGACGCCTACGCGCTATACTGTCTTGATGGCAGCAAAGAAATCTGCAGAGGTGAAATCTGTTTGATCATCTTGAGCATCTGGAGAGTGGCGACCAGGTATGGCAAGATGGGAGATGTTGTTAAACACGCAGTTGAGGCAGCGGTAAAGGCACCCATGCCTGCTTATAGTCAAGGCAGTGAAAGAGGTGTGCCTGCGCTCAGTTAAGGAGATGGTCAATCCTCATCTTCTCCACCTCCACTGCTGGCAGCAGGCTTGGAGGAAGGAAAGTCTAAGGATCAGCAGTCTGGCTGAGGAGGAGGGGGATGACTTGTTTTAGAAATTGTCTGGGTCAAAAATCTACCGAAACGCTTATACATGCATTTATTACATGCCGTCTTGATCAATGTTCTTGTGAACACATCACTCAAGTGCTTCACAAATTGCATTGGTTGCCGGTGACGTACATCATTATGTACAAAATCTTGGTTTTTACTTATAAATGCATTGGCACCAATTTATCTGCAAGAACTAATCCAGGAATACAAACCCTCACGCAATCTACAGTCATCTTCGCAATTTAACCTTGTGTTTACTTCGGTGTCTAATTCGACGTCTACTTCGATGTCTACTCTTTCTTATGGTCATCGCTCTTTTTGCAAAGCTTCTGCTGGAACAAACTACCTTCAAATGTCAAATACTGTTGATCAATTCAAAACTTGTCTTAAGACACATTTGTTTAAAACTGCTTTTGATGATTAACTTACTGTGTTCATAATGTGTATTTCATATGTATTGTAATTTGCAGGTCTATTTGCACTTTTTTGTTTTGTTTAATATGTTATTGTTTATCAGTCTATTTTGTTTGTTATAGCGTTTAGAGACTTTGGTGGTAAGCGCTTTATAAGCAACTAGTAGGGCCTCATCGAGAAGATCTGTAAGGTGGCTGGAGAGACTAGGATGCAGCATGCAGAGAGCAACATCTCGGCTTGACCTCGCCTCGGAAGGAAGGTGGCGGCGAAGAAGCCAAAACCGTCGTGCTAAAACTTTCAAGCCACACCGTACGCATATTAATGCTGCACTGTTTCATGATATCCAAAGGCCAGGAAACTGATCACAGTTTACTTTAACAAGTAATATTGTTCCTAAAATTCATCTTTGGGATTTTGCTACAGAATATTTCACTCTTGACCAAAGCTGGAATATTTTGTCAACCTCTACATTAAGCTTGAAAGTTGGATGGATCTTTTTTTTTTTAAACAGCTCACAGCCTAACGTGTGCAAGATAGAATGTTGTGTTTTTGGAGATTTGTCTTTCTGAACCATCTTATAATGATCTGAAATAGAATTTTCACAAGCTGGATGGTCTACAATTTAAATGAATAAATACATTGCTCTCTCACCCTTCTCTGCAACTCTCTGTCACTCTCATTCTCTCCCTCATTTACTTTCAATCTCCCCCCCTCTCTCTCTCTCTCTCTCTCCCATATCACATGGGTACCCTGTGGGCTACTGTAAATGGAGGCACTGTTCATCTTTCATCCTCCTTTTTCTCTCTCAGCCCTTGCCTCTCGATGCATTGATTCTCTCTCTTTCTCTCTCTCTCACACACACACACTCTCTTTTTTTAATCTCTCTCTCTCTCTCTCTCTCTCACACACTCTCTCCCCCTTTCTACCTCCCACTCTCTGTCACCGAGGCCATATCACCTGGTCCGCCTTGGGGCTGCTCTTGGCTTTGTAGGGAGGTAGTGTAGTCTGTTCCAGGTTCTCCACCATCTGTCTGGACTCTGTCAGCAGTCGGTGGAGCTTGCTGGTGGGTGACATGCCAAGCTAACAAGAGGAAAAATATACACGGAGACAATAAGACATAATAGATCACATTAAGATTTTACATGAAAGAGGCCCTATTGATGTCAGCTATAATGTGATCACACATGAAATCAAATTCACCATGAGACAATTTTAGGAACTCATATTTGTAACGTGCCTTTGCTTTGAGTGAAGTTGCATTATGATAAATTTTTGGGGGAGGGGTTAATGATTTGGCAATATGAAAATGAACCTATTTTTAAAAAAAAAATTTTTTTTTTCCTTCTTATAAACTATTCAAACAAATGATAAAACCTCAAAGATAATCAGCTACGTGTACAAAGAAGGTTTGTAGTTTATATAACCACAGAACTAGATAACAAATCAACTGTTTTAAAACATGGAATGTGTAATTTACACAAATAATCAAATCACTGCAACATTTCTTAATGTCTTTGTCTATGACTGAATTACCCATCCCGGCAATCTTTACCTACCTGTTCAGAGCGAGTTGTTTCAAGCAGCTCTTCAGTATCCACACTGCTGTGGTTGAGAGCCACACCCCCTTCTCCTGCACTGCTCACAAAGGGGCTTTCCCCATTGATGGAGTTGATGGAAGCTGCAGAGAGATTGTTCTTGGTCTGTGTCGGGGACGGTGAGGTCCTCTTAGAATCAAAGATGGAGTCGGTTTCCCTTGAAATAAAGAAGGTACAAATGTAAAGTCTAAATTAATTGCTGCCAAATTCTGGAGTATCAATGTCAACAAGTTTTGTTAGATTCACTACATAGTTGTCCACTCTTTGGAGGTTTGCGAACTTCACTCAGGCAGGTCCACAAACAAAAATTTGACCATATAATATTGAAGCGTGGAAGAAATATGAAGAGATGTATGGATAATATGAAGTCTTTTCTGGCAAGGCTCCTGGGCTTTCCAAAGGGCTCTTTAGGTTTTTAGATGCATTAAAGCATTCTAAAACACATTTTAAACCCCTTGTGTTCCGCCATATTTTGCTACTTTCGATATCACTTGCAAATACAAGAGGTCTCACTTGAGGATGATATTTGGAATGCCAGGGTCATAAAGAAATATAAACTATTACAATAAACTCATAAACAGACTAACAAAGGTTAACATACATCTCTGCCAAAATACCAATTCTAGATTGTTTTGGTGCTTTCCAAATGACATAGACATAAATATACTCAGGAAAACTAAGATCTAAAATTTGACCATTCTGATCACAACCATCTTTATTGAGATTGAACTGACAACCACTACATGTAACTTGTTGGCTGATTTGTGGAGTCTGGTGACATACGCTCTAAAAACAACTGATCTGCAGTCAATATCCTTCACTAACCAAATTCTTAATTTCAATACTGTGTAAAATATTTTACTTAGCGCTAACCCTAAACCTAAACCTGGACCATATATCATAGAGACAACAATACTTACAGAGATATCTTAGAGATGGCTTCCTCTGCTCTGTCTCTCTGTCTCTCCATGTTGAGTTGTAACAGACTGAGATCCCTGTGTTGTCTTTCGTATGCCTGCCTGAGTGAGGTCAGTTCAGCATCTGTCCTGTCTTGCTTGGAGCGCTGGAGATCCAGGAGTTGATCCTTACGCTTTTCTCTCTCCCCTATTGTTAAAGATAATGGAAAATTTTGGGAAATTTTGAAAATTGGATGGAAAGTAATTCTTCAAAATCTTGATATATTTGGATGCCCCTGTGGATGTACTATAAGCACTAGAAAATTTAGCCCCTAAAACACTTCTGATTTAAAAAAATTGAATAACCAAAATTTACCGGTACTCCCGGTAAATTTCAAATATTTCAAATAGCGCCTAAGGCCATTCCATGCAAGCTGCGACAATGAAATCTCAGAATATGCAGTTCTGATTTATAGTTTCCAAACGGAATAGCAAATCGTTTGATTGTAGTCAAGAAACATAGGTTTAAAGCTTAAGTAATACCAGTCTTGAGAGGGAGCTAAACAACATCAAGAGTTTATTGGGAGATTTTTAAATCATTTTCCATGACCTTGGAAACCCTGCTGTTAAGCAGATAACTTACCAGAGAGTTCTAGCTCAGCCTCCATGTTCTTGACCTGTTCCTGGAGTTTAGTGATCTCAATCCTGTGCTCAGTGCTTCTGTTTGCACGGTCCATCAGATCAGCTAGTAAATAAAGAAATGGAATAAGTCAACTCAGAGTGTAAGAAAAATTGTAATATGAATAAGGTCAAGGTTCAAGCAACAAGGGAATGCATGTTAAATTTTATAATTGTTATTGAATATCATTTTTTCCAAATAGGGCCTCATAGCTTGGTATACATATCAAACAAAAAAACCTGTTTAAATATCAGAAATAAATAAATGAATAAAAAGGGAAATGAAGTAAAGAAGAGGGAAAGATGGATCGGAAGAAAAAAAATTGATAAAGAGGAAACAGGGATAATAAACATAACTTATAAACAATTGCTTAATTAATAAAAGACCTACATTTGAGTTGTTCCAATTCAGAGAAACTCTCGTCGAGTTGTGTCTTAAGTTCAACCGCATTCTTCTTCTCCTTCTGCTTCTCTTGTTTAGTTTCCTTCAAATATAAAAATGGCATGATAATAATAATAGGCATTTATATAAGCCGTCTATCTAGACCATTCTATTCTGAGGCGCACAAATGAATCATTACCCCGGCTTTAGCCTTGCTGCCATTACAGCGCTCTAGCATTTCAAGGAATTAATTCCTGCCAGATACCTATTTACCTCACCTGGGTAGAGTGTGGCAAATGAAGATTAATGCCTTGCCAAAGAACATTAGTGCCATGTTGGGGATCTAACCACGACCTTCAAATTTCATGTCAAGTGCTTAAACCACTCCACTACGACACTTCCACAAACTAATCAAATATTTTACATTCCAAACAATATTGTCAGCATTTCTATTTGGAGATTTAGAAAAATCATACAATTCTACTCACAGCTCACCAAATAATACAGAGACATCTCCCAAGACTCAATGGCCCAAATTCACAAAGGAGGTTTTAATTTAACCAGGGAATAATTTTCCTGGTATCGCATCACAATTTGCTATGCATTTTTGCATGACTGCTACACAAAATGTCTTTTGTGTAGCAGTTTTCTTCCATAGAAATGTACAGAATTTCATTTGAAATATTTATCCATCGGC
>BEXV01000792.1:137877-173598 GCA_003118195.1 Hemicentrotus pulcherrimus | reverse complement strand
AACCCCCCCCCCCCCGCCACCCGGACCCAATATACAATATACCGCTTAGTTTTGCAAAATCTAGAGATTCTAGAAGACCTCTATTTACTGTACGTTTGTTCCACCCATACAATATCAAAGCGTTAAGAAAATAATCGGGAAAGAGTTCAGTTTTACATTGCCAATCTAATAAAATCTTAGAATGTATAAGTAATGTGTTCTTAGTTACCACTAAAATGTTTGAATAAATAATATTCATTCAAATTAAAATATAAATAAGTATTTAAAAAAATATTTGTCTTTTAATAATCATGAATGACTATAAAAATGATATTTAGTAGCTAATCGTTTGTTCTATCTAAATTGGTAACTAGCCATTTAATATCGCACATTACTCATGCATACTCCTTTTCCTCCTCTCGTGACAGGGAAAGTCGTGTGAATGCCGTGTTCTTGCGGTTATTTTCTTTAGTGTTTGCCAATGTTTTTGTAATATTTAGCCCTCTCCAAAACAGAGGACAGATTTGCAGATACCCTGGTTACAGGTTTTGTTTGCCATCATTGATAAACGTGAGTAGTCTAGTAGACCTAACTTACGCAGAAAAATGCACGATGATTTGTGTGTGTGGTGTGTGCAGCATTGGCCGTCGCTATCGCGAGGCATCAAAAACGTGACTCGAGTGATCAGTGATCATGTGCGTACGCCCATTTCCATGGCATGCATGATCGCCATTCATATCTTACAAGTTAGACTCGGTGGACATGGTTGTACTGCCATGCATTGATTTGCTTGGCCCAAATAATGCGTTTTGTTTGCTGCAAATATTAATTTAGAAAAAGAAGAAAAGATTAAAAATCGGCAACAGTTTTCGGTTGTAAACAGATGAAATGAGACTTCCAACGCAATGTGACTGTGAGAGAGACAGAATGGGAGAGAGAAGGGAGAAAGTGCAAGAGGAAATGGATAGTTAATAGCAATACCTATGCTTTTTGTTCTGTCTTGGCTGAATTTTGAATGGACTTATTCTGCCTGCATAAAAGTGCAAGTATTTTTCTCCCCATTATCTGAATTGAAAACACAAACAAATAGGCCTAGGGTCTGGACCTAATTTAACATTTATTTCATAATTAATTAACTTGGCCCTTTTTTTTCAATCATAATTCTTATTTGCCGTCTGAGTTATGTTCCATTTCATGTTCCATAATTGAATGACTGGGCTTATTTTCATGAGCATGAACTTGTCCATATTTGTACATTCCTTGGAACTATTTTGAAGAAGATGAAAGGAAGGAAAAATATGTTGAAACAATTTTATTGTAGATCTATGCGTTTTCCTGACAGAATGGAAAGTAGATTTAGGTCTATAGACTTACGATATCATATGCCTTGTTCATATTATTGTATTCTTCAAAATGCGAAAGAATAGGAAAATGTAAATGATTTAACATTTCAGCACTTGATTTTTTTTTTCTATCACAGGGAACAAACAGAAGAGCCACAAAGCTTGCAACCATGTCGACCCCAATGTCTCACTCTGCAAACCAGTCAGCTGCTCCAGCTGTTACCACTTCCTCACCTTCGGAGGCTCATCCGACTGGCCGGCCTGCAGGGATCCTTCCCATGCCAGCCCAGTTACTTGCAGCCTCTCATGGTGGTGGTGGTAGCAGTGGCCCTCCTGCTGCTTCTGCTTCTGCTAGTCCAAAAGGGATGCAGCAAGACTCCAATGGCGGTGTCGCCTTGCCAAGCACGGGTGGCGGAGACAATGCTGCACAGGGGCCTGCGCAAAATGTTAGTTTCATATAAACATGGTTATGCCCAAAGGAGAGACATCAACATGTGTCTTGCTTCCGAAAGGAGTTGTGCAGACATTCTTTATTACTCAGCTTTTAAAAATTTTTATTGTCATTCCCATTCTAATGTGAGACTTACATTTGAACCCAAAGCACATTTGAGTCTGTACATTGTCTTTATAAACTGACCAACCCTAACATTTTTGCAAAACTGTGCACTTGTCCTCCAGGCCCATGACATCATTGACTTTCACTGTATCCATTCCATCCTGCACTTGAATTTGTTTAGGAAGCTAACAACATGGCAAATACCAAAGAGAAGACATCGATGTGCCTGCTCAATGAGCTGGCACGCTTCAACAAACTCCAACCCAAATACGAGCTCATCAGTGAGAAGGGTCCTCCCCACGAGAAGATCTTCTCTGTGTGTCTGACCCTTGGCACTCAGAAATACAATTCGTCTGGCGCCAGTATCAAGAAGGCTCAACACGGAGCCGCAGCCAATGCCCTGGAGAAGTGTGGGCTTCCCCATCCTGTCCCTAGAGTGAGTGTGATGGTTTGGTGACAGTAATTGCGAGCATAAACTACCCCATAAAAAATTAATTTTGGAATATAAATTGTGGAAGGTCTGAAAAGATCTGATCTGCTATGCCTCCTCAAATTGGCACCTATTTCATGTTTCTTTCACATTTGTAGGAGAAATGATCTTGTATGAACCGTATTACAGAATGCCACAGAATATTGTAAATGTGTATGATAGTCATTTGTAATTTCTCTATGTATTGCCAAATTAAAGATTATAAAGGAGGGATACAGAAAATCTGGTATAGTCAGAAGATTTTGGGTATTAATGATTGGTTGAGAGAATATGATGTGATACTCTGAAGTCTGAAGAAAGATAAATATGTGAAACTGTATTTCATTGTGTGCACAAGGAGAGGAGTAATGATAAGAAAGCTTCTTGAAAACTGCAGCTCCCAATTTGATTTATTATTGCTATTAAATGTTATATGCATTGCATTGAATAAAGCAGAACCAGCCCAAGAAGTTCAAGCACAGGCCCATGAACACCAACACTGATGCCATGACCCCAACCGTTAAGCTCAACAGCCTGGCAATGAAGACAGGCAAGCAGGTGCACTACATGCCCCTCAACCCTGTTCCCCAGCGCCCCTTCTACGGAGGTTACCGTGGCCCGAGGAACCAAGGTATTCCCCATCCTAATCATGGTATGCCACAGCCACCATTTCCACAGGGTTCACATCCCAACCAGCAGCAACCGCCTCCCCCACCACAGCAGCCACCAGCAGCCCAACAGCAAGGTCAGCAGCAGGGGCAGGGGCAGTCTGGACCGACTCAACCCCCTCCTACATTCCACCCTCCTGGCCCTCCACAGATGCCACCCCCGCCTCTTCAACCACAGCAAGGTTTGAAGATATGATTTGATTTACTGTAAAACCAGAGGTTTTTTACCACCTGAAATTTGATTGAGTTGTTTACGGTTACTATTTTCATCGCAATAGCATAGGTACTTATTTTGTGGTGTAGAACTTTCTTGAATCTAGATCTAGATCTCAAAGCGAAAGAGCTTTTTGGTTTTAAAGTAATTTCTTGTTGATTAATTTATAGGGTATGTCTGAAAGAGCTCTAGAGTGATTTCTGGAATGTGATAAACTAGTTTTTTTACTCTTTTGCCCATTGCTTCAGCCATTCATCAATTATCTCAAATAAAAATTGTGCACTTTGTCTTATACAATTTGTGTATTAAAAACCTTAAGGTTGAGAAAGTAAGTCCCGCTTTGCTTTTCTTTGTATCTCCTCATAGGGCAAGTTGCCCCTCCCCCAGGCATGGCCCCACCCCAGGGGATGCCTCCCCAGAGTCCAGGGGTAATGGAACAGCAGGGACAGCAGGATGGGGCACCACCACTCAATCAAACACAACAACAACAACAACAGCAGCAGCAGCATATCCCCCAGCAGGGAGGCCCTCCATATCAAAACCAGCAGAACAGGCCCTACTATCGGTAAGTTGGTTAACATTTGCAAGGTCAGATTGCCATTAGTGCAACCAGTTGTCACTTGTGACATCATCAAATTAACTTGGAGAGGAAGGAATCTTGCAATTTTGTGTATACATGTAAATCAGTGGCACAGCTAGCTTAGATTGGAGCCAGGGAGCAATTTCATATTCAAATTCAAAAGAAATTTTATTTTATTTCGTATTGGTTATATACAAGAGGCATTTACATTTACATATAAGAAGGAAGGAGGCAATAGTCCCCTTAAAGCAACCCATTTTTTCATTTGTACATGTACTATACCTTCATATAATTATAGTCTACATAAGATATCTATACATGAATAAGAAAACAAGAACATGTCAACAAATACAAAATTAATTTGTTGTAAACTGTCCACAAAACCTTCTGATTATGAGCAATACAAGTGTAGTATGTATAAAATGCACTCTGATTCCAGTTGTTTTGGGAAGGAAACCTACATTTTGTGCACTTTTGAGCCATACCCTTAACATTCTCTGTCTCTCTGTTCATGTTGGATCAGGTACCCACGGCCATTTGTGCACTACATTAAAGTCACTGTCGGCGATCATGAATTTGTGGGGGAAGGAAAGACACAGAAGGGTGCCCGTCAAAACGCTGCCTTCCGTGCCCTTACTGCCCTAGAGAACGAGCCTGCATCTAAGGTGGACATGGCCACGACCACCAACGTGGTTGTGGACGGCAATGGGGATGCCCCTAGTGGTGGGGAGGAGAGGAATGTGAAGTCCGATATCAGCCTTATCTACGAGGCTGCAAACCTTCACAATCTGAATGTTGTTTTCAAGGTAAGATGAGAGTGTTTTCAGAACTTCATAAAATAAGAGACTATGGTGAGATCATTGAAAGCAAGGGATTGAAATGTGCATGAATCTGTTTTGAATCATGTGAAGACAAAGCATTAGTTGACTTCTGTTAAAGGGAAATATTTCTTCTGTTTTCTCTTACTCTCTACAGTGCAAGGGGGAGGGGTGGGGTAGAATCCTATAGACAAAAGTACCGTAGCTGAAGTGATCTGTCACTTCAGTGTATCTTGTGTAAATTTGTTTATTGATATTTCTAAAAGGTTTTGGATGAGCGAGGGCAGCCCCACTTGAAGATCTTCAAGCTGCAGTGCACTGTGGGAGAGTTTAACACTGAAGCTGAAGGTCCTTCCAAGAAGGATGCCAAGCGTAAAGCTGCTGAGCTGATGCTCCCAAAACTCAAGGAACTCCCTCCAGTTGCAGCTAAGGTAACATTCAAGTCAACCATAGTGTGTGGGTGTGTGTGTGTGTGTATGTGTGTGTGTGAGTGGATACATTTGTAAGGCTTTGATAGATCAAAAGGCTGCATATTTTGAATGAATTATACCAGTTTAAGCTTTGGAGTAAAATACACTTGAGTCAAATGTGAAGGGCTTTATAGAAGAAAGTAGGGAGCTTTGAACAAAAACATGAATATTTTTGCAGTCCTAAAGCATCAAGTGTGTAAATGTCTTGAAAAATATGTAGTATGATACTTTAATATTCAGTTCTGTTACTAATCAGCTCTTCCTTGTAACTGTTGCAATGTGTCATGAACTGGTATTGTTCTGAAGTGCATTTTGAGCAATTTCTTTTCCTTTATTTTTTCTAATTGTATTCAAATGTTCACTTCTTTTAAAAAACAGGTTGTTATCCAACATCACATGATGCAGCGTAAGCTTTGGGTGCAGGACAAGAACAAGAAGAGGAAATCCAAGTCTCTGCTGAAGACATCCCCAGAGGACCCTAACTTTGGCGCTCCAGGCCTTCACCCTGTTAGCAGGCTTGTACAGATTCTTCAGGTAGGATAACCCCTTTAACCTTTGGTTCCCCATAAGCCCCAAAATTCCTTTGTTGTGTTTCTGGATTAATCTGCCAAGATTTATTACTCTTTATATCAAGAGAACAATATGCCATCTTAGACACATATTCCTGCAGTAATCTCTTTTTGTTACCATTTTGATTATAGTAATCACTATAGTACTCATAAAAACCCATTGGCATCCCTTCATGTGATTCAGGAGTATTCATTTCTCAGAAGTGGCATTGTAACCATAAGACTGTTGTTTTATTTTTTTAGAGGCCAAGAACGGATGTTAATGTTAATTGTGACTCCCTGACCCATCCTTTCATTGTAGAATGAAACTTATAGGTGGACTGGTAATAAGAAAACTGTTGTTTTATTTGTGTAGGCCAAGAACGAGCGTGAACCTGAATTTGCTGTGACTGAGGAGCGTCCGCTGATGGAACGAGCAGGAGCTCACATGATTCGAAGACGAGAGTTTACCATGCAGGTATGTCTCCATTTGGTTATTCTCCTATCAATGAAAATCATCTTTTTAAGGTTATGGCATATTTGAAAAGATGTGCATTATGAGTGAAGTGGCTGAGGATCTTAGAATTGTGTACCCAAATCCAGGAAATGCTGATGTAGATATGAAAGCATTATTCAAGAATTTCTGTGGGAAATATAGAAAACAAATTTCCTTGTGAACCTCGTATCTCAAAGTGACTGTAAAACAAAGTATTTCTTTTTTTAGTTATTAGAGCAAAGAATTGCCTCTTTTTATTCTATTTAAATTAATTTGTTTGAGAAATATTTTACCTCAAGTTCACTTTATTTGTTGTTGTCTGTTTTTGTCTCTTGTGTTGGTTTGTTTATTTGTTGTTGTTGTTTTGTGTTTTTTTTTTTTGGGGGGGGGGCATTTTTCCAAGTTTATCACTTTCCATGGATCTTTATCCGCATTTTTCAGGTGACTGCTGCATCCAAGACAGCCACGGGTAAAGGGAAGACCAAGAAGGATGCTAAGAAGCAAGCAGCAGAGAACATGCTGAAACTCCTTGGCTATGCCCCTACACCTGATGAAAGCAATGGTATGAGCTCAGGACAACCCTCCAAGTCTGCCCTCAAGACAGGATCAAAGGTACGTATGGTGCATCACTGGTGTTTTCTAATGGTTGTAAAGTCAAACTTGTCCATAGTGACCGCCCAAGGGAAACACAAAAAGTGGTCTTAGTATACAGGTGGTCACTAAAGCAGGTTTGACTGTATATGCTATTTATTATAAGAAGAATAGAAGAAATGGAGGAAGGTGGAGAGAAGAAAAGATAATAGGATTATTTCTTTCTTTCTTACTTTTGTTTTTTTGGGGGAGGGAAAGAGGGAGAGAGATGCATGTTCTTTTTGCTTTTACTCTGATATAAGGAAGAAAGAAAAAAATGATTCTGATGTGATAATGAATGCATTAAGGCCATTGTACACATTATGTCAGAATACGACTTTTTTGTGGAGGGGAAAAAAGAACCTACAATAGAGTTTGATATTGAATCTTGGAAGTGTGAATGTTATCTGACCGTAGTCTTGAATGGTGGTTTGAATCTTAGGATCAAAGTCTTGCAATTACATTGTGACAGAAACCTAAATGAGACTTGTAACAACAGGATATATTCTTCAGGATTCATGTTATGTCTCCCATTAGTGAAGAATTACAACATTTAAACATTTTAATGTACCATCCCTCAATCATTCATATGCTAATATGGTTTCCTAAAGCATTAATTTTTATTGAATTTCATTTCTATTTGTCCTACATAGACTTTAGATCAGGAGGGGGACAGGAAAGTCACTTTCAAAGATGAAAAACAGAAGAAAGGTGAGTGTTCTCCTCTCAAATGTTTACTTTACCCAAGTGCTACTTGTAAAGGTCAGGTCCAGGAAACTTGACAGGTAGCATTGACCATTCTGAACCCATTCAAGATTACTTTGCTGACATGTCTATACAAAATTGGCATCATTTCCTTTTCAAAAAACAATATTCCATCCTCTTGCAAGTTTTCCTTATGCTAATTGGTCTCCTCTCAGGTTTAAAGAAGGATGAGAAGAAGGATGGCTCCCAAGCCCAAGGGAATTCTGTGAAGGGACTTGCTCCTGGATTGCTTCCTATGATGCCAGGCATGGGATCACAGCCACAGATCTTCCCATCAGGCCCTGCTCCAGCGGGAGCTCATAAAATGCCTGGACAAGGTAAGCACTGCTTCCAAATCAATGCTGGATTTAACTATTTATGTTTTTCTAGTCAACTTTTTTCCCAGTTTGGTCCTTTCTTAGTCTGGTCTGAAACAATTCACCAAATTGTACATGAGTGTAAAGTCACAAAACCTGTATATTTTAATCAAGTCTTTGAGAATGGTGGAAAGAAAAGCACGCCTGTGATGCTTGTCTTGTCGATATCCTGTCATTCCTAAACAGAAAGAAGAAGAAAAAACAGTTATTTTATAAGTGGAGAAATATCATATATGCTACAGATTTCTATTTCTGATTGAAATCAGTGATATCCTTTACCATTGGAATATCCTTCCAATACTGCTGGTTCATTGATTTTCCTTGGCATTGTTTGACATTATGTGAAGGCTGCCGGAGGTTGACTGTTGATGTTAATCCAAAACCGAGAGTTAAAAATTCCAAGCTCAAAGTCTATTTTCCATTTTCACCAAAAGGTAATGTTGATGAGGAAGAATTTGGAAAACTTTATAAGTAGACCATCACTTATACTTTAAAAAACATGTTTATGACTTCTTCCTACCAGGTCTAAACCGTGCCCCTGGTGCACCTGTCACAGGCTCAAACATGAAGGTCTCCCCAAAGAAGAATTCCCTGCGTGACATAGCCCAGGACCTGCTTAGCCTTGGACACTCCCCAACCGCTGAAGCTCTTCTGAAGGGAACATCTGGACCTCATTCCATCCCCAACCTCTCTAGACCAACTCAGCAGCTAGAGTACCTTGCCCAAGTCGGTGGTGTCAGCACCAAGTTTAACGACTTCCCCAAGGTAGGTCAATAGGTTTACTGGGAAACTGTTTGTTTCACAGTATAATTTTGCTAACCTGTCTAGATGTACTCGGTGACTTGAGTCCCTTCCTGGTGTAACTCGTGTCAGCACAAAGTTTAATGGCTTCCTCAAATTGTGGTTGTACAGTACAAAATTTCTAATCTCGCTAAACATCTCTCGACCATATCAGCAGCTAGAGTACCTTTACAGAGTCAGCAAGGTGCTTTAATGTCAGCACACAGTTTTAGGATTCCTTCAAGGTAGGTGACTGGGAACTTGTTATTTCAAAGTATGCCTTCTATATCCTTTCTAGACCCACTTAGCAGCTAGAGTCTCTTGCCAAAGGTAGTGGCGCAAGTCCCCTAGGTAGGTGAGGGTTATGTTGTGAGTTGCTGTTGCTTTATAGTATGTCTTCCGTAAAATGTCTATACCAACTCAGCAATTGTCTACATTGTTCTAGTTCATGATGTTTATGGCTTCACTCAAAGTCTTCTATTTTCACTTATCACTGGGTATTCTATGACACGTTTTAATACGGACATGTATACGAAATTAGCACATTGGCAAACTGACTGTTTGGCAAGATAGGTAGTTACATTCATTTTATTTCTATCTGTGTCAACAGGGAAACAAACCCGAGTATCAGTCTGTGGTGTACATCTCGACGGAGCCTCAGTCGGCTTACCGTGGTGTGGGTGCCACTCTTGAGGCAGCGCATGATGTAGCAGCCATCACTGCCTTGAGATCTCTGGCTGGCATTACTGATGGGGGGGACACCAGCAACAATGGCAGCGGACGATAGGTAGCTAAGTTATGAGTAAAATATACAGTAAAAACAGATAGATCAGGGCCTCCGTCTTACAAAGAGTTGATATCAATAGTTACTTATTTGCGATTGATCGCAACTATGTACATAAGAGAAAGGGGACTGCAAACTTACGATTGATTCGCAGACTCGCAACACTTTGTAAGACGGGGCCCTGGTCAGACATACAAGTTGGTAAGCGAGTTGGTACGTCGTAAAGGCATGTTTCTATAATTGAAAAAAAAATAATGTAGGTGCAGTAGCTAATTTGCATCATTTATTTACATTACTGTGTTAAATTCATTTCAATAAAGTCTTTTAATTAACTATGCAAGTGCACCAAGGTTATACATTTCACCAAATCCTGACTTTGCGAAGCATTGTTACATATAATGTTTAATGAGGGAAAAATAAAGATTGGAAATTCTTAAAAACATTACTAACTACAATGATTATTGTACGATGGCAAGTCTCAATATTGTATCTCTTTCTGTAAATAACCTCTGTCAGAACGTCCTCGTCTAGGAGGAGTAAGAATAATTCTGTTGATTTCAGGACTTGCTGAACAGTACATTAATCAGCCGTGAAGAGTCGGACCAATAACTGAATTTGATATTACGATTGTTGAAACTGCATAACAATGTCTTTCATCCCCCACTCATCAACATGAAAATTATTTTTACCTTTGGGTGTTGGCTTTAATAACTCAATCTTACTAATGTGCAGCTGTAGAAGATGACAGAAGAAAAATATGAGGTCATTTCATAATTACATACATGTTTTTATAAAATATATATATATATACCGATATGTTCTATCGTCATATTTATAATTTAGAAAAGAAATGATGCATCTATATTCTCAATGTGTTTTTTGCTTTTTCCTTCTTTTCATTTGACAGGTTTCCTTGGCAGAACCTGTGATGTAAGATGCGGAAACGAAACAGTGATGTACCTGGTAATACATTTTACTAGGAACGTCAAGGAGAAGAAAAGAAAATTATTTTAAAGTATATTGATATAAATTGATGATTTTATGTCATTGTCATTGCACTTTTGTTTTAACTTTAATTTAATTCTTACACACTTTTGCATGCAAACACAAGAATTTATTTCATTATATTTTACCCTAGTTTTTAAATATAAATCTCTGTGAGGCAACCAGGAGGTATGATTTTTTTAAATATTTTAAAGATAGTTCTTATAAAAAGGTGTATTTGATTGGTGAAAGGAAGATTTTATTAGATGATATTTCATAGAATAAATGTATGTATATTCTTAATGTTTGCATGCAGAATTTGTCTCAAAATGACTAAGAATAACATTGAAATTAGGTGTGGTATTGTGAATATTGTGAATCAAAACTAAACATTGCTTAAAAGTTCATGTTTTATGCTTATGGATAGAAGTTGCGTGCATGTAGTTTTAATGAAAGTTGGATATTTGAACTTAGGCCAAAAAGGTGGGGAAACTAATCTTCTTATTTTCATCTTCTGTTGTATTATTTGGATTTGGAAGCCGCAAACTTCATCTCTATCTACTTTTGCGGTGTTTTATCAATATGGGGACGATGGAGGACAATTTTGATTTGGTTTGCCATTAAGCTTCATAAAACATGTATTTCTAAATGAGTCTGTATATATATTCACACTACCATGCTGTGTATACTTTGAAGAATTAAAAGTGTAATGATGATTAGATTGATGATACTCAAAGATGAAAAAGCTATGGTAGGTTCATAAAATGGAGAGGGCCCTTCCATTGCTTTTTATTTGAATGAAAACCTTTGTTTCACAATGCAGTAATTGTTCAAAAATTAAGAAAACATAACATGTAGAAGTCAGCATTTGTTGCAAAGTTGGCAAAGTGGAAGCAGAAAATGAAAAGGGAATTATTGTAAATGGGGTAAATTGAAATTAGAAAAAAAGGGAACTTATGCACATCTTAATGTTATCTGGAATGACTTTGTGCGACTCTGCTTTTTGTAATGAACTTGAAGTTATAGAAAATGTTAAGTTAAGTTTTGTACCACAAGTGGAGAAGAACTTACTCTAACATCACATCAAGTTGCAAATGGCAACTCGGTATAGAAAAGTGTTCTCAAATTTCTTTTATTCTTAATTCTCATCTGAAACAATTGATTTTTCTGCTTCCACATTAGAACAATTTGTATATACCTTTAAAATGTAAAGGTTCATACATTATGATGTTATCAAAATCATCTTTTCAGAAGCCGATGCACCAAAACAAAAGTTTGGAAGGAAAGAAATAAAAACAAATACTGGTAACATTGTATGAAGCAAAGGTTTTGCTACAAACAAAATCTTCAATTTATTATAAATGTGTGTATTTGCGTATAAAATGTGCTAAAAATAACAGGCTCGTTCAGGCACAGATTTTGCTCCTGCATCAATTACCTGGTGTATAGATCTTATATATCCTGCCTGAATGTATTTTTAGAAAGTATTTTTTGTATTCTTTTGCTACACGGCTTAAATTTATGATATGTATGTATTTATTTAAGGAACGAAAATTGGACCTTCCTATTTTATGAAGCAGCCTTTCAGGACGATTCAAAGGCATCTGCCTGTATGATACATGTGGTCCCATAGATATTTTTAAATCCGTCATAGTAAGGATTTACTCTCTTCTTTGGGTTGAATTATTTTCTACTTGCACATTAAGTAATCTCACTGTGCCATGTATTTTTTACTTGCTATGTGTACGACAAAGAAATGTATATGTTAATGGTATTTCTGTAAGATTGAATTAGAAAATCTACAACTCGTACGTTCATTGGAAAGAATGGTTGATTCACCAAAACATTTTCCAGGAATTATGTAAAGACCCATATCTTATTATCGCCTGTTGGATTATCAGTATCTTCTTGCATCGCTAGACTTGTGATGAAAATATGATTTATGTTTCTAAGGTTACAAATGATTTAGAGGAATCATATCAAGACTTGTGCTGGGAGCCATTTTTGATGGTTTCTTCTACCATTCATCATTAAAAAAAACCCTCTTGGTTATGCAATATATAGTATCCCCCAACTGTTTGTGTGGTTTATGCCAGTGCTTTTGTTCAAAGAATATCTGAAGTCCTTTTGAGAGAGTGCCCAAGAGAGAGAGAGAACAAAACAAATAAGAAGAGAGAGGTTGGGAAGGGGGAGATCTTAACTTTTAGGGACTTTAATTCAAACAAACAAACAGTTGCTAGATTTAAGCAACAATGTTTTACAGTAGGACAAAATAAAACTAGCCCTTGTGTGTGTGTGTTATTTTTTTTTTTTTTTACAGACGTGTGTCGATCAGNCCCCCCCTCCCCAGACATTTATAGTTATCACACAGTATATTAATAATTTCATTCTTAATTAAAACAAATACATTAAACACTTTTGTTTCAATAATGATAATCCTTGATGATTAACATGCAGTAGCTATGTCACATTATATGAGCTAGGGGCCTTGCTTAATTCAATCATGGTCTCCTTGTCTTTCTTTATTCTACATGTTATGATTCTCTATTATATTTTGTCACATGTGTTTTCTGGAAGAAAAAACAAAGGGGGGCCAGGGGGGAGGGGGGTCATCCAAAACGTCTAGTATACACATTTTACACTCAATTGTTTTTACCCTGCTGAAAAGGTGAAGCATTCATTCATTTTCAACACTAGTTAATTTATACCAATCTAAGTTTCCACATTTTAGGCACAAATGAAAAGTCTCATCAGCAGCCTATATGGATACAAAAATCTTTGGGCTGGTGTAATATCATATATATATTGTATATACATATATATATATATATATATATATTATTCTGGTATAAAATACGTGACATATTACGTGAACTTTTAATTATGTAAATGATACTGTTTAAAATTGTAGATCTACTCTCGTTTTTTCAAATGCAATGTTTATCCATGTGCAATTCAGTATATGTAACTGCGATTCATGAATTAATAAATACCATACTATACCAAATATATGTGTGTGAAAGTGCGTGAATTCTCAACTCTGACATGACAACGGGTGTTCCAGAACATGTATATGTGTACACCTAATAAAACAGGTTTACTTTCATTCAAAAACTAAACTGTAGAAATTTGCCCCTCCCCCTTTCTAAATCACAAATAATACATTCAAAAACGTGGCGCGACGCGACGCGACCATTATATTCCAGCGCCAACATTTCTCACGTGCAATATAGCGGAGATGTATATTGCTGTGAGACCTTTCTCGCGTGTAGTGTAATTTTCCAGAAAGCCATTGATGTTGGGGAGATTCTTCTTGACAAAGCTTTCGTAGTGAGCTCTGTCATGAGTGGATTGTTGTTGTTACGGTCCCAATCACCAATGTCTCCGTCCTTCATTGTTATTTGATATCCTGTTCCATCTTTTGAAACTTGATTGCTTATTCGATTTTATTTCTAAATGATTATCAGTTATCACTATACTTTTACTTCCCGACTTCCTGGACCTTGTAAAACAGGAAACTGCTTTCTACGACATTATAGTTGCATATAGTGCATGCATAGTGAAGCTGACTTAGACCTCCCCTGTAGTTAAGCTCTTTGTTGTACTAGATTTTTGCTAAGTTCTCGTAGTATGCGTACTGCACACAACTTGACGATGTATTCGGACGCTCCAACGCAATCTTTATCTCCAAAATAAACGTTATTTAAAGTTCATGATCTTCCGATCAAGCTGGCAAATCAGCTCAGTATAATAGTCTATAGGTCTAGGCTACTGCAGTCTTAGATTTAACTAGAATCTCGTAACTAGTTGATAGGCCAGACCAGGTACCAGTGCAGTGGCAGCGGACTATACTGTAACTAGAGACAGAGTACATACAGTCTACATACGTGCAGGTGAGAGTAGTGAGTGAGTTAGTGAGTGGTCAGCTCAGCTCAGCTGGATTGGTACTTAATTGGTAATGCCAATATCATATGGAATGATGCATATGTATGACTATGATGATTTAACGTCATCGACAGTTGACCTAATGTTATCGGACACTTAACCTAATATTGATAACGCTACTTCTGCTTCCTGCAGAAGAAAACAAAATCAACAATTTTGAAGACAATCCTAGACTACATTACAACAAGTAGAATCTACAACCTCGTCCACTGTCTAAAAAAATTAATTGTTGCGTGGCCATGCATGCACCCAACAAAATAGTCTAGACTAGACCTACATTTGTAGGTCTACGTTAGTCGATGCTAATGGCTGCATATTGACCTCTAGGCTCTAGATATAGTGCTGTATACTTGCTGGGCTGACTGAGAGGCTAGAGGCAGGTGATAGATCTACCGCACGGTAATGCACACAATGTATACAAAGTGGCTGATCGGCAGTTTGACAGTAGACTCACAATTTTTAAAATATTTTTGTACAGTGGTGTTTGAAGTTTGAAATGTTGAGAATCAGTAGAAAAGTTTTAATACACAGCTCAGCCAGGAGAGAAATGCAGCTACATGTATGTGTGGGTGCATGATGTAGACCATACTGTGTTGGTACCATTGTAAAGATGAGAGCAGAATCAGCAGATGGTGCTAAGGTAGTGACTACAATGCTAGATATACAATTAAAGATGATCTGAAGGTTTGAGTGAAAATAGACCATCATTACCTATTCATATTATTATCGGTGGTATCTTTGTGTCATTATCTACATCATGTGTATATAGACCCTAAGATAGTAAGATTTGTATTCACAAGTCATGCATTGCTATTTATACTTTTATGTTTGTACGCCTCTCATACCCGGAGAGGGGGTCAAAGAGTCTATACAATTCTACAATAAAATTCTACAATTAATGATACAAATCAGGGGTAAAAAAAGATCTGATTGATACCTGAATTCTCCCAACTATATTATTACAATTTAATCACACTTTAGGTGAATGTAGATCATCACAAAGCAATTATAAATTGGCTCTAAATACCATTTCAGACATTTAAGTGTTGAAAAAATTGTTAAAGCCAGTCTTATGTCTTATTTTCATGGAATAACGGTTGGGAAAATTAAAAAATGGTTGGGAAAATTCAAAAATGGTTGGGAGAATTTTTCTGTTAGAGGGTGTTGAACAGTGATGCCTTCCTATAAAACCATTAATATCTTTGTGGTTTGAGAACTTTTTCAAGATCTTTTGCATGTTAGAGGATTAGTAAAGTAGAAGGAATGTTATAGAAATATTTCATACAATAATTACGCAATTTTTTCATCAACTTACAACCATATTACCGAGGCACTTTAAGGCACAGTGAATGCAGATATGCAATTTGACAAAAAGTGCCCTATGTCATCTAGCTACAAATTGCACATTTTGTATTACTTTTGAAAGCAGAAATCCAGTGTATATTCTGATCGCATTCATGCTCTCAGTCTCAGTAGACAGTAGAATATGTGAAATCTTATAAAACGTGACACGTCTGCAATTTGCTTTGTGCGGGCATTAACATGATGCCTATAATTAAAGTGGAAATGTCCGCTGCTGTTCGCTACGCACTTGTTGCGCTGGTAAACACTCTCCCTCTCTCACATAGACCTAGATCTTGATCTACATGTAGCAAGGACTTCGCATCTTAAAAAAAATAACCTGAAAAATGACTGTTCAGTGGGCCCTTGCTTCTGATGAGGTTATCATCGCCTTGCGTTGTTTCTGGGTCTTGATTCCTTTCGAAGGAAAAAAATTCTCAACAAATTAAAAAGTTAAGCTACAAAAAGTGGCTTGAACTCACCATGTTTACATGTAGATGGCAGTGTTTGGTTGACTATAGAACCAAACAGTAAGTTACATTCCATACATGTAACTATCTTGACAACAATTTATTGACAACATTTTGGAGACTGAGCTCAAGCTACGCTTTGCATTTGAATAAGGCGATTAAAGTGAGTCCAAACTTTGTGCACATGTATTCAAAAGCTTAATTGAAATGATAAAGCTGACTAAATATTTTTCACCTTGACCAGAACTTAACATGCTCAACTTTCTCATCATTCTCAACTTTCCCATCATTCTTCAGACAGGTCTCGAGAGAGATAATTATTCTTGATTCTGAGGAGACGTGAAACAGAATTTGACAGGATGCGGATAGCCATAGAGGGATGTGGTCATGGAGAGCTTGATAAAATATATGAAACGATAGCATTCGCAGAGCAGAAAGAAGGTAATGTTTAGTTGTCTTACCCTACATGTACATGTAGATAATAGTGAAGCCTAGCACTCAAACTTGGCAAGCTAGAATACTGGGGGTCAGTGTATGAACTACCATTATGCACCTCTTTTGCACCTCTTGTCTCCAGTAGGGCTTCATTCATGGTTTACATGACCCTATTAGTGACGACCCTGCGTTCATGTGAAAGAAATCATTCATGTACTCGATGGTATGAATTTGTTGATACAATATAGAAGCGTATTGACATTATTTTTATTTGAAGTTCACAAACTTCAACAGGTTGTTTGAGACATGCTCTGTTGGTAATTGCTCTGCGATTTATTTTCCCACACTAAACAAATAACAAACTTCAACCCTGGACCAAACACTACACCTAACCCTAAACATTAATTATTGATAACCCTATATCTTGGACAAAAATAAAGCCAGAGTAAAAGTTGTTGTCTGGAGCATATGTTGCTCACCCTCAAGCTTTTTGAATAACTCTGTCAATCTGTCATACATGTATATCATGCAGCCATGGTCCCAAACATTCAACATAAGCCCTACTTAGTACAGGTAATAGTTTTGTTAAAGTTATGTGTGCATTGTTGATTACAATGAATGTCCTTGTTTTCTCTTGTGTTTCACCCTGATATTGCATCATGAATGCATTTTTATGTTTTTTACTAGGCTAAAGGCTTCCAGGTGGATCTTTAGTACTTTGCTGTATAGATTTTCACATTGAACTTTGCACCCTTTGCCCAAGATATTAATTTACAATTTATGTTATTGTTCTACTGTTGTTATAATGTGTGATGAATTTATATCATTGTCCCTGTTTATTATATGTTCCACCCTGAAAATGTCCTCATGAATGCATTTGTTTTTTGTCTTAGGCTTCAAGGTGGATCTGGTCTTGTGCTGTGGTGACTTTCAGTCTGTTCGCAATGAAGCTGACATGGAATGCATGGCTGTCCCCAAGAAATATCGCCAGATGAACACATTCTACAAGTAAGTTCAAACAGTATTGGTTTTACTGTATGTATGGAGCTGACCTTAATTAAAGGTATCGTTTAACAATGTTAAATCTATGATACACAGCCCTACATGTTATCAGTGTCTGTTATATGGTGTAATATTGAAGCCCCCCCCCAAAAAAATCACGCTTCAAAATGATCAAGAACAGGCACAGCGGAGCACCCCAATTTGCATATCATTAGCGGCCCGTTCTATTTGAATAACCAACGGACATCTGCGTGAATCCGAACACGTGTGTGCTAGAATGTCAAATCTTAAAATTCGCATTGCGCCTTTATTACTGCCAATATCGCTTTAAAACTTTCCATACGAACTAAAATTATCATGAATTTGATGTCAGTGAAATAAATATGAAATTCCATGGAATAACACTCGAGATATTAATGTGTTTTGAGCTTCACCCCTCGAAAAACACGACGTCTACTTTTCAATGACTTGACCCTATCCAGCAATGCACGAAGTGGAAACTTAGTATGAATATTCATGAGGGTTGAATCCATACATGGGCGAAATTTTCGCTTCTCCGGTGTATTTTTTATAGTTATAACGTTCTTTTTCATAGGGCTTCATTTGTAAAAGTTGTAGTCAGCGAACTCATTGAACATGCACGTCTTTCGTCTCAGCGATGTACTGCGCATGCGTCTCAGGGCCCAGTGCAGGCCAGATCGAAACAGCTGAGCCATTAGCGTGCACGTGTGCATTC
Source organism: Hemicentrotus pulcherrimus (assembly GCA_003118195.1). Taxonomy (NCBI): domain Eukaryota; kingdom Metazoa; phylum Echinodermata; class Echinoidea; order Camarodonta; family Strongylocentrotidae; genus Hemicentrotus; species Hemicentrotus pulcherrimus. Next base: position 155,229 of record BEXV01000792.1, on the reverse strand, counting down.
GGCTGGCAAGACATGCATGTATAGCCAACACACACGCGAGTTTCAAACGTAACACACATTTGAACGTATGGGACTGGTCATACAATTTTGTGACAACTTTTGTTCGATGAGAGTCGGACATTGGGGTATGTTTTTCTCTGACTCGACCCTATCCAGCAACTATAAAGAGAGATATTTCACAAGGATTGAGATTATTAAATTTGCTTTCTGGTCATACGAAGCAATTCTTTTCCGCTTTAGAAAAAATGGTGAATTTTACGGTGATTTCGTATCTCATTTTGTTCGTTCTTTTTCGTCAAAATTATCCCTTAAATTTCACATTTTCGGTGCATCAATAACTCTTTTCATACACATGAGTGTCTTGCAAATTTATTAAATTCTCAATTTAGAAGCTTTGATTGCTGATATTCATCACATTAATGAAGAATTTGCCTTCGAAATTTGTTTACTTTTTTTCGCATCTAGCGGTACACAATTGTTTATTTTATGCAAATGATGTTTACTGGACGAGAGTCGATCGCACGGTAATTGGGGTGCTCCACTGTGCCTGAGAAGTGCCTCAAAAAGTAAAAATCTTTGAGTGACCGGTTTTAGCAAACTCGTTTTCCCCAATAGACTGTAGTGTTATGAAAACCGTTTAGCAAACGGTTTTCAAAATTTGTAATTCTAATCATAAATATCTTGATAATCAGACATGCGATTGGCTTGTAAACGTCATGAAGTTTCTGACTGACCTAAGGTTTATGATTTTTATTGCAGCATGAGCTAAATCCAGGATTTTGTTTCAGAATCCGAGACAAAGTCTAATACCGGATCCCTTTAATAGTTTGCTCACAATTCCACCTACCAACCTCTCATCAAACCATTTCTCTCTGTTAAAGATACTCTTGAATTTTGGTAAAGGTAGAAGGCACATTCAAACAGAGTTCAACACAATCATCACCGAATGATTTATTCATGAATGTTAAATATTAATTTCATTTGCCAAATGATTCTGAAAGAAATATTGATAACTGCATGATAAGCAAAATAGGCAAGCATACCAGCAAATATCAGCCCTATTAGAAGACTGTAAGCCAAATAATTGGACAGCCACAATCAAAACAACAAATACATGTACATGAGTGAGAGTTAGAGACAAGAAATTGATACATTTGAAAGATTTTGCATTGCCAGTCCTCATCAAATCAAAGCAAATAAATCCAATCACAACATTTTTACTCTTCTATATGTCTCCCATTCTCTTGCCTACTAGGTACTACTCTGGTGAGAAGAAAGTTCCAATCCTGACCATTTTTATCGGAGGAAACCATGAGGCCTCCAACTATCTTGCTGAACTGCCTTATGGAGGATGGGTGTGTCCTGGGATCTACTATTTAGGTGAAAATAAGTCTTTTCAAGGTTTTGTTCAACCCTTGCTTTGTAATTAGCCTTGTGGACTATCATGAGAGTGATTTAAGTTTGTTTCATATTTGATCTTTTGTGTATCCATGTCTATTAATGGAGTCATTTCAATTTCATATCTGATACTGGAAAGAATAAGAGGGAATCTCTTTTTGTTTGTTTAACCATTTCTTGGAAACGGTAGAAAGAAAAGAGACAGTTACGAATCGCTATTTATTAGTTTTATTCCTTTCTTAAAATTTTGGTGGAGAAATTCCCTTCTCAAGTGTATTATCTGTTATTCTGACTTTAAATCTTACTTGATTCAATAGGTAAAATGTAACTGCCATTCATGGTACAGAAGGAGAAGTAGTAGTAGTAGTAGTAGTAGTAGTAGTAGTAGTACATGTAGTAGTAGTAGTAGTAGTAGTAGTAGTAGTAGTAGTAGTAGATGATGATGATACTGGGAGAAGACATTTCTTATGTGTTCATTTCAATGTAGGCTATGCCAGTATCGTGAACTATGGTGGGATAAGAATTGGAGGATTATCCGGAATCTTCAAGAAGCATGACTACAGAAAGGGCCACTATGAGAGACCTCCTTACTCCAACGACGAGATGAGAAGTGCATACCATGTCAGAAACCTGGAAGTTTACAGATTAAAACAGGTAGGTTTCTCTGGACATCTATCAGAATTCTAGTCTGGTTAAAAATGATAATATTCTTACAACTCGAGCGGTGGGTGTACCAACGTCTACTGTTGCTTACATTGCAGTGAGCAAACTGTGGCACACTCTACCCAACATGAACTTCAAAAGGACTAATTTCAATATTTATTTTACTGTTGTATTAAATGCTTGTTGAACAATTTTGTTGGATAGGTCTCTTAATACCGCATACATGCCTTTTATCAATTAAACATATTTCTTTCAAAACAATTTCTTAAAATGATCATCAACAAAAGGTTCTTTCTCAGACACTTTAATAATTATGATTAAGGCAGTGGTCCCAAAAGAGATTTCTCATTTGTGGATGAAATAAATGGATAAAATACATTTTTGTAGTTCCTTTCAGTGTAAGTTCTTTTAAAGCCCAAGTCCACTCCAAAAATAACTTATTTCCAACAGAACTAGAAAAATCAGACAAACCAATCATAAAAAGTTTGAGCAAAATCTGATAACAAATAAGAAAGTTATGAATTTTTAATGACATGAAAAACTTTGAAAATCACTACACAAATTGGCAACTCACTCATGAGTCTGTGAAGTATGGTCCTCACTATCCACTAATTATTTTCTTTATATTGATAATATAAATTTCCTAATTTCACCCTAACTTATTTCTTCACACCGGCATCCAAGTTATATTGTTAGTAATATGTGTTTGTGTAGATGCACAAATAAAGAGTTATTTTTGTCCAGTTAAATCATGAAAAATTCAATTTTGATAAACTATTTACATAAAAATCAATAATTATGAAATACAATATTCAGAAAATAGTCTCAATTCTTCAAAATTCATAAAAGTTTATGGGAAATGTCATGCACGCAATATGATACAAATCATATAACCTGGGCAAAGGCATGGGGGAAATCATGTTTTGGGGGTTAAAATGGGAAATTAATGGGATTAAACTATATAAAGCAATTTATAAGTTGTGAGGACAGGACCTCACAAACTGATAACCATCTTGGCAATGTGTGTTGGGGATTCTCATTGTTCCATAGTTTTACATACTTTTTCAAAAATGCATAACTTTCTTATTAGTTACCGTATCCGATTTTTGCTCAAACTATTTTGATTTGGTTTGTCTGATTTGTCTGCTTTTATTGAAAGTAAGTTATTTTTGGAGAGGACTTGCCCTTTAAGTGTGTAAGATTGATTTTGCATTACTAGTTTTTTCACGACTATACATGATTATCTTGAAAGTATCAAGTAGATATGTCTCAATTTTTTCCTATCATGTACTAATATTTCAATCATATTTGAAGAACATTTTGTTACAGTACATTAAATTTCATATACGTAATGCAGATTCAACAGCCCATTGACATTATGATGTCACATGACTGGCCTACAGGTGTCTATCACCATGGCAACAGGGAAGAACTTTTTCGCAAGAAGAGTTTCTTTAGAGAGGAAGCCATGAGCAACACATTAGGCAAGTATTTCTGTTCACAGTTGAGTCGTAAGAAATGAGATTATTTATTACAATACCTCCAAGGAATATATCGAAAACATCATGTTTTAGGATCATCAATGGTTAATTACACCTTTTAATCACCAATGGAATATCATAAATTTTGGGGAAAATAGATTTGTTGGCAAATTACAGTTACAGTACAAAATAGGTGCCATCCTTTAGATTTGGATAGTAATATTTCAATGATGTCCTTGGGCTCATTCACCCCAAATATTAAAGTGTTATGGTTGTGGTAGGGCACGCCCTTCTCTTCACATATGTGGGAATGTACAACAAGAACCAAACCTCTTCTCCATATAAAGATAGAACAGCCTTTCCTGCAACAAGATTGACTTTTGGATGATCTATTCTTGTTTTTCATATATTTTGCAAACCATTTTATTGTTTTCTCAAGCAGGTAGTCCACCTGCGGAAGAACTGCTTCATGATCTCAAACCAGACTATTGGTTCTCAGCCCATCTCCATGTCAAGTTCTCTGCTCTGGTTGAACACAAGGTAGTGCATTAGACCCTTTACTTCTCTCATAGACTGCAGGAAAGGGCCATTGTGTTGTAGCCAGTGACTTTGCTCCAGTGACAATTGCTCAGGGCCTCAACTCATGATAGATAATAGGGTTAGGATAAGGGTTGCAATCGGTTTGTAAGTTATATAAAGCATTCGGGTACAGGTTACACAACGGTTTGCTTCCCATGCCCTTTGTACAGAGTTTAACAGTTCCGCATTGATGCCCTTAGCAGTTACACTGCATGTGCAAAATCCATATATGCATAATTCATGAGGCAGCTGAGGGCTAAGCAACAGCTCATCGCATGTGTATAAATCTCTTCACGCACATACCGTTCTTACACACACTCACACTTGGAACAACTAACATCAACAGATAGATAAACATGTCAAGAATCCTTACAAATATTTCACATATTATACAAAATCAAATCAAAGTCAAATTTACTGTTTAGAGTAAATGATGCTCAAACGATCTTCGAATCAACATGTGGGGAATGAGGTAAATAAAGCAATTATGTCATTTTTGAACTGCATTTTGGAACGGCCTTTCAGTGAATCAGGTAAAAAGAACTTGATAATGATCCAATTACATAACAATATCTTATATATAGCGAATCTTTGTCGGCTGCTACTGTAAAATTGCACAGCTTGCACGCATGCATTGCTGAACGAGGCATATGGTCATTGCGATCAGAATCAATCAAGTTAACTGTTGTGGGTTTAGTTTACTGTTCGGTTTGTGGTTGAAGTTAAAAATGTGATAAGTGTAAGTAATTGCAGCTGGAGTACGTGACACAGACCCATCGTAGCCATCTTGTAGCATTCTTGGTAATTGATAGCACAGTGCAGAGTCAAGTCACAGAAGGAAGGTGATTTTAATCATGTACCTCTATAAAATTCATTAGAGAACATATTGGCCAAGTATATTGTTATACAGCGATGGATCCAAATAAAATGGGATTATGTCTTGTGCTATTGAGTAGTTGCCACAACAGCATTTAACTGAAAATAGAAAAGAATTGCGAATTGTTAAAGATTTATAAATTGTTTTAGTGGGAGAGAGAGTGACTGCGGTTCTGAATATCTGTGAAGATTATACTGTTCTTGTTTCTCCTTCAGAGTGATGATGGCATTGTCCAGAAGACAACCAAGTTTCTTGCTATAGACAAGTGCCTGCCTGGCAGAGATTTCCTGCAGGTAATGTCAACCACAATCCAATTGAGTATATAGCAGCCAACCCAGTTCCATAAATCTTTTGAAGTAAAGCCAATGTTGAAGGAAATTTTAGGTATATTCTATGGAGCAGGCATTAACATCTGTGCTTCGGATTTCAACATGATTAGCTTATCTTGGTCACCTTTATAATACAATGAATATATGAATTCCAAATGACGTTGAGTCAGTGTTAGGAAATTAGCTTGAGAATGGAACTTCTAGAATTTATTCTCAATGGTGTTTATTATTCAGAATAACTTGAAGGAGGTTTGTTCACCAAGTAGTTGCCTGACATTGCTGATATAACTCTTCCATATGGGAATAAAAAGAATGAGAAAAAAGACCCCAAAATGATCACCTTTACCAGGTACCAGCCTTTTCATACCTTCGCAACGAAGTAGCCGGAGGCATTATGTTTTTGGATTGTCTGTCAGTACGTATGTCCCTTGTGATCCGTTATCTCAAGAATTGATTTATAGATTCTCGCCAAACTTTGGTTATGTATGTATTTTGCAAAGCTAATGAACTGATTTGACTTTGGGGTCAAGAGGACAAAGGTCGCAGGGCTCATTATGTATGCAAAAATAACTTTTGATTGCATTATCATTAGAACCGATTGACTGTTTACCATCAAACTCAAGACATGTTTGTTTCTTGCAGAGCCAATGAGCTGGTTTGATTTAGGGGTCATGAGGTCAAAGATCAAAGGGTCATACATTTATTATAAAAAACAGCTTTTAATCACCATATTCTGTGACCCTGTTAATGGATTACAATCAAAGTTGAATTTTAAAAATTTCTTCTGTTTTGGTTTGATAAATTGCTCTATGGTGGAGTCATCATTTTTGACTGCGTGCAGTTTAAGATTCATGCATTTCCTTTTGTTTTTGAGGCATGGTTGGTATGTTTTTTTTTTTGTAATTAGCCATGGCTCTATTCTGTTTATTTTTGTACTGTCTCAGATTCTTGAACTCCCAGAGAAATCAGAGAGGCCATTTGAGCTGAGCTATGATACTGAGTGGCTGGCTGTCCTGCAAGCAACGAATCACCTATTGAGTACTTCCAGGGATATTGTTCATATGCCAAGCCAAGGCTACTGCTCGAAGTAAGTGAATCAATATGGACCCAGCTACAGTTAATGGGGAAAGAGAAAGTTCAGAAGCTATCAGAGAACGCATAAACAATGTACCACAGTGATTGCGACTTCGGCTGGATGCACAGTTGCGTTGCGTAGCTGTAACGGTCCCTTCTTTTACTTTTTAGTGATGCAATGGCACGACATTAGAACAATCTTACGGTAGATTTTGAGTGAAAAATAAGTTATGAAGTTTATTTTCGTCTTCATGTCAACAATGCAACATAAAATTGTCGGTAAGAGGTGTGGAGTTATTCTAGAAATGTCCTGTACATTATTGTAGGCCCATATATGTATGAATACGTGCTGTTTTGAACGGTGAATTTTAACTGTTGTTGCGCATAGGCCGCACCCAGACTTTTGATATTTTCTCTTCCGAAAATACTGTGGCCTTTACGGTAATTACCACAAATATGTAAATGAGTGTATTTTTCAAAAAGTTAAAATTACCATAGTATTCTACCCACTTTACTTGACATGCATGCACATTTTTTTCGCGGCGATCGGCCGTTTCACAGTCCAGATCCCGGGGGAGGGGGAGGGGGGTTGGGGGATAATGGGAAAGATCTTAAATACCCCAGCCTCATTAGGGTTAATACAAAGCTAGGTTGATTTCAATTTATTAAAGGTAATCTGGAGTTTTGATACCAGAAACAAATTTTAAAAAGCTGAAATCACAAGTGAATAATATATGCTATACAGATTTAGTAGGAATGTGTGATAGTCAAGTAGAGAAAAATAGGATATACGATGAAAATTTGTGAATAATAGTTGTAATGAATGATATTTAGATCTTGACTGCTTTGAGTTTTTATTTAAAAATTTAAACCATTAGCCCAAGGTGATCCCAAAACTACACTATTCCCCAAGATGAAATTGTGGCTTGAAAAGTATTAAGTCAATATATTTTTTCTTTCTTCATGCACCATACTACATCAGTGAAGCTTCATAAATAGACATTGTAGTATAACAAAACAATTGTCAGAGGGATTTATTCATTTATAAGAACATTAACCATAAGAATATTAACCACTTCAATTGTTTGTGTTGTATCTGCGTGTCTTACTGTGCTTATCCTGTGTTCACTCCATGTGTATTTATTGTTCCATGTTGAACATACCAAAAGAGCTATTGCCTTGCCGTTAGTTTTATCTTTGCCCGGTAATTGTTATGTAGCTATCAAAAGTCAATTAATCATTCAGTTTTTGTCAAACATTGCAGTCCACAGTCTTACATTTTGATTTGCAGTATATATATAAAACTGTTGTTTTATTGTTCTGATTAGGTGGGATTACAGTGTGAACATAAGGCAGCTTGCAGCAGTGAGGACTGCTTTTGGAGATGATCTCAAAATCCCTGACTCCTTTGATCGGACAGTGAGGGTGTATGACCCCAACAGCATAGACAGGAATCCAAAGCAACCTAGTCTCATGATCAACCCTCAAACCACAGCGCTGTGCTCCAGACTTCAAGTTATGGACCCTTGCGTCATCCTCATGGGCGGGTCTGAGTCAGGTGAACTTGCTGGGCCGGTGCTGCTGCCACCTCAGGAGGAGACCCACTCGGACGACGGTAACGATGCGGATGACGACACCTCAGAGTCATCCAGGATTCTCTTTGAGAGTTTCATTGACTCTGAAGCAGGGGCAAGTTTCTTGGACCTGTCTGTGAATGACTCGAGATTAAGCAATAATTCATCCAGGATGTCTGTCGACCCGGAGTCCAGTCTGAACCCAGAGGAAATCTGTCTCAGTGATGAAAATGAGGATGGTGGTGGTAAGAAGGAACAGGATAACAACGATGGAAAGGTTGTGTTAGGAGGAAAAGTTTCAGTTCAGTCCCCATCGAATCAAGACTTCCCTCCTTCCCCAATCAAGAGGACTTCACTTTCTCTCCCAATCATCACCAAAACTCCAAGCATTCCATCCCCTTCTTCTGGTCTAGACAACAATAGCGTCCTGCCTGCTAAAGACGAGCTGGCAAACAAGCTTCTCTTTGATGAACTTGATGAAGAAGCCAAGGATCGTCTCTCAGGGGTGGATGGTGAGGTTCCTTCTTTTGAAGCTAGCACACCAAGACACGGTCAAATCAAAAGAAGGAATTTAGAGGTGTACACATCTTCCTCGCGTGATGCCTCTGATGAGGCCAGTATCTCTGACGAAAACGACCGAAGTGGCGTCTTGAGCGATGATGCAATACCAGATGTTATAACCGTCAAAGGGGGGAGTGGGTCAAAGAAATTCAAAAGGAGAAATGTTGCCATATACACATCCAATGAGGATGACTGATTTGAAGGCCAATTTTGCCAAATTGCAATCTACTATTTTGTACAATTCGCCATCAGTAATGGTAGTTTCATGTTGTGCAGGTATGTTGAACAATCACTTCCTTGGAAACCAACAGTCTGCACAATTGATTCTAATGTCATTTGATACTGGTGCTTTTAGATATTCCTCAATTCTTTTTTTAGTACATTTTAAGATGTAAATATCAATTGTAAATACATTTTTAAATTTGTGTATAATGTGAAATAATAGGGGGGAAATGTTTATTTGACTTCTACATTTTTATCCTTTCAGGAGGAAAGCGGTTTTAAGAATTTCAACCAGCCAAAGATTAACTTGAAGAAGGAGCAAAAAAATCACAAATACAGAACAGGATATATGCAAGATTTGAAACCAGGAACCACATGTAATTTTGAACAAAATACAGCTGTGCTGTGAATAGTCCGTAATCTTCTATTTTCAGCGGATACTAACGTGAAAATTCATGTAGAGTAGCCCCTGTCCTTTAGTTTTGAACAAGTACTCTTTGCATGAACCTGACATTGAACTAAACATTTTAAAGGCGGTACTCTGGAAAACGGACAAACCTGTTGTTTTGCTCTTTCATCTTTCATACCCCTGAGGAGAACTATTTCAAACAGCCCCACATCACTGCAGCCTAAGTTGAACTGACTTTTCCTTTTAGACAGTACTGATTTTCCCCTACTTCAGAATATGTTTTTTAAATGCTTTTTTTAAACTTTTCTTAAATATGTCAGTTTAAGAGAATATCTAACTAATTTTCAAATTAGCAATTGCATCTTTTTAACAAGTATTTAATATTTATAACCTTGCAAATTGTTTAAAGTTATTAATGACAAACTGTAGGGAGTAACCATGTGCAATGCATGACAGTTTGAGTAAAGGAGATTTGGTGGAATTACCTATCAAAGTGTGTAAACAATTTTGCTCGCAGCGAAACTTGTGGCCCATCTAGAAGACCTGAAAACCTGCTGCTAGAGATGGAAAGCGTTCAGACATGGTTTGGAGAGGAATTTATGAGGATGAATATTCCTTACTCAGCAGTTCCTTTGAAGTTGCTGGAAAAAAATGACATCATTTGAAATCTTTTGGTCCTAAAAGTGATGTCCATTTTCTGTGATTGGCAACATCTTTTACTAGATAAATACCCAAATGGTGTCTAATTTCTGAGGGAATCATGATAATGCAGATTTAAGATAACATAACAAAGCATGGAGTTAGTGATTACATGATCAACTCTGTGCAATGTGTACCATATGACTTATGACATCAATCCATGTAATTCATCCAAAACTGACGGTTCTTTCTGGTGTCTCACTTCCTTTATTTAATTTTCATATGGAGAGATTGTTCATACTTGGATGAAATAAAAGGAAAATAAAAAATAGATTTTGAACAAAAAACTTTGCATTGAATTGCCTACATCGGTCTTACATTATGATTGACATTTTTTCCATTTTGTATGTTCATTTATCAGATTGGATGTAGAAAGAAAATGGTGTAGTGAAAGATTGGGGATGCAAGTAGCTATGATAGTGGAGTGGGGCTTTAAGCAATATACTTAAGGCTTTAATCCTGAATTCTGGTTATGGACTTTAGAAACTGGCTGTAATTTAACAGGCTGGTTACGATTACATAAAGGAACATTACATGTACTTCTTGAATCTGGATTTTATCATTTTACCTATTTCTGTTCTTTTTCTTAACGCCCCTACATGTGGTAAGAAATATTAAAGATTTAGGGAACTTAATGACTCTTTCGCACATTCTATGGTAAACTTCCTAAAGAAATATAGCCGCCGTGAAATAATATCATGTATTGAAGCATAGTTGCTTTTTATTTTTCTGTCTATGAAACAGATACCGGTAAATACTTATACTCAAAGGGTGGAGGGGGGGGGGTGGAGACATATTGCGTACAGTTGCTTCATTTTTGGAATACCCCTCTTGCAATTCATTTAAATGTAGAATGTTATAATTTTGCTACCACCCTTTTTTCCATGACATCTGTGAAAGAGGATTTAGTGAATAAATTATCCCTCTCTATTTTCTATATATACTGTGCATATGTAACACTGAATTTGGTGATACATTTACTTATTAATTTGAATATTCTATAATTTCTATTTCCTTATCCCGTCTGTATACAAAGTTATTTCATTTTGAGAGGACAGGTTCCTTCAATTGATAATTTTTGTTAGTTTTGAATGCCTTTTGTTGCTCTTTTTATTTTCTTCTAGTATTTTCATTAGTCCACATAAATTTGACAATAAGTATACAGCACCTGCTAGTATGAATAAAGATGATTTGGAAAGCTGATATTTATTCTACTATACGTCTTTACCATTGATAATGTTTATGTCGCAGCATACCCATATATTTTTTTAGCAAATGATGTAGATATATTGTGGTTAAGTGGACAAGTCTGTCGACTGTGAACTACAATTCCTACTTTTGTTTTGCGCAAAGGTGAGAACATCAAATTTATGAAAACATATTGAAGAAAAGTATCCATAAAGACATTCAATCTTTATTTTTTCTTTCTTTCATTTGTGTTAACACGGTCTTCCTTATTCTCTCCAAAATGTCTTCTAATTGTTTTTAAACCTGCTTTGGTGATCATGTGTAGAAGAGGCCATGGCCTGTATCCTACTAAAATGTCAACCTGGTCCCTATTTCATGAATTTTTTTATCAATAACCAGTTTCAATAACTGTTATAAGCTACTGAAATCGTGGCATTTAATTAGCCAAGACTAATTTGTCATAGAAATTTGGCATTTGTTATTGATAACAAGTTTGATGAAACGGGGCCCAGATGTTGGGTTTAGGCTGTTGCCCAAAAGACAATGTCGGGTTTTGCAAAGGAAGTCTGAGGTCTAAATTGTCCTTTTTCTGAAACGTGATTTTAGACCCAGGGTTGTGTTAAATCGAATTACATGTACCGGTAGTAAGATATGGAACAATATGTTTGTAAAAACCACTATTACCCCAAGGAAAAAAGTGAAACGTGTCTTGAAGGAAACCAGACGAGTTAAACGAAGACCACCGTTCTACATGTATCGGGACTACTTTCATTATTTCCTTTGAGTGGTTATAAGGACATGTTAATTGGCTGGAAATCAATTGCATGTGAAAGCAAAGTTTTATGCATGAGCCTCATACAGATATTATGATATCAGTCAATTAATTCTTAATCTAACAGGTTCTGGAAACCTCTGTTACATCAAGGGCAATAACAGAATTGCATATTTTCTGTTGAGAGAGGATTTCAGGAAGTTGATTTCCATATCTCATTATAAATCAACCCCATGTAACTAATACATGTACATGTATTTCAATTTGTAAATGGGAAGATACAACCTGCCTCCATGTCCACATATCTTTAAAGGCCACCAGTAAATAGTCTAGATATGCAACTGGTCTACAGCGGCCCTGTTTTTTCTTCTTTCTCTTGAATGGTTTTAGTTGTCTGGTTTGGTATGATGTTGTTCTTACGGTATGCCTCGCGTGAATTCGCTTAATTTCATTTTTGATTTGAGAATATGAACACTATCTTGAAATTGATTTCCATGCTTTATATTGTTTTTTAAAAATATTTATTCGCCTTTCTTTCTCTTTCTTTAACATGCTGCATTTCTATACTACATCGTCAACACAAATGAAATAGTTTCATGAATCATTTTTTGCGTATTACAAGTTTGGGATACTCTCATGAAATGTAAATACAAAACAAAGTGAAATATAAACCAAACTTGTACTTCGTTTTTCACTTTCTCAATATGAGCTTTGGTTGTGATGATGTAAGAAAATGCTTGTAAGTTTTCCATTATTACTTTGTATACCACAGAGTCGACAAAGGTTAGAATTTCCATTATTAACTAAAAAATGTGTCTCCTTTATGGAAACATCGCTTTTTCAGCATTCTATATAACTCTCTTTTTCTCTTTCTCTACCATGTATGGCACATCTCTCGAAGTCGTGGAAGTAAAGCGAAGACAAGAAACACTTCAATAAACCCAACATGGACTTAAAATTAGCCAGTTTCGTGAGTTACGTTTTCTGAAAAATTTTTTTAACTACTGGTATATGACCCACGTATGATTTATTTTCGTAAAAGAAAAAAGGAAGGGACTGTTTCTACATCTGAATAGAAAAAGATAATATCGATTTATAGCTTCTGAAATTCATGATCATCCATTTTCACTTGTGAGCGAAAATACACACCATTGCAAATCAAATAATATATTATGCATGAAAATTGACGGTACTCGTGAGAAAAGAGATATGTTCACATATTCGATAGTTTAAAGTAAGGAGAGAGTGTTAAGTAATGAAGGAGACTATACATATAGTTAAAAGGTGAAAGAGGAAACGAAATGAGGAAAAGGAAAGATGTGGTGAAAGAGAAGAAGATAGATGCAAAATGAAGGCAAACGAGACATGGACAGCGAGCGAAAGAGAGAGGATGAGATGAGAGAGGAATAAGAGAAGGAGAGAGAGAGGAGCAAAACAAGCAGACAGTGTTGATGAAATGAAAAGATGTATTTTACTTATAAAAGAGATGATGAGGAGAGGGTTTAGGAGGTAAGAAGATTATGTGGCAGATGGAAAGGGGGGATTTGAAATGGGGATCAGATGAGAGTGAGAAAACGAGGGGGAGTGAGATAGATTGAGGAAGAAAATGAAAGGAGAGTCAGAGATATATGAGAGAGAGGGGGTGGTGACAGGGGGTAAAAAGGAAAGGAGTGATGGTCGCGAAATGGTACAGATAAAGGGCGAGAGAACTTTGACGAAAGTATAAGGTGCCGGAAAGTGCGTCTCACTATACTGGGCAGGCATGAACGAGCCATGCGAGGGGTAAATTCTCCTAAAAGGGGTCGGTTGGATCGTTGAGGTCAACTTGCATGTATTCCGTGCAACCATCATTACCGAAAGTGGTTTTTCATTAGGTTAATTGTAGTGTTAGGAAGTCGGTGGAGAGGAGTGCAATTACTTGTGATGTCCCAAATATTTACGCATGTCAGTTACCTCGACGCTGTTAAAAGCGGGGTGACCTCACGAACAAGTCTGATGATCCTTTGCTTCTCCATATCGTTGTATAATGTTTCCTTTACACTCTAGAACAGCGTTTTCGAACCGGTGCCGCGGCACCCTGGGGTACCGCGAGACATATAATCTAGGGATACCGCGAGAGAAATGAATTGAATATACATTTTCGGTAAATTTGTAAATAAATGTAAATTTTGTGAATGAAGTATTATAAACCGTATTTTTATGAGAAAATAACATCTTAAAGAGTATTAAGTGTCTTTTATATATTCGCTGGCTCGCAACATTTAGAAACAGGATGGATTTTGGTACTGAGGTTTCAGAATATCATTACATTCTGGCATCAAGGTGCTCGAATATAATTTTTACAACGCTTGTTCATTTCACTCGCTCGGAACATTTAGAAACGGGATGTTTCTGGGCAACGAGATTTCCAAATATTCTCATATTCATGTAGAGTACGTACGTTGAATCACCACCTTTGCAGATTAAGAATCCACTGCACTATTCGTATAAGAATAGGAGGAAATCCCGATGTGTCCACTTGCTCACCCCTAATCCGAGGGTTACAGTGATTCAGTTCGCTTTTCGTCTCCCTGTCACAATTGATGATACTAAATAAGTTTAATAAGTAACGTCACAATATGTAATTTGTATAATAACATTATGTTGTTAATGGCGTTACGTGACTCAGGCGCCATTTTTATGAAGGGAAGTAAACACTCTCAATTCAATATAAAATGCATGATGGGAAATACTGTAGATTTGAAGATGCGAGAAAAAGTTTCTAACGTTTCGTCAAATTGCTTTGGATCTGTCGTGTTGTTTATTATTTAGCCATTTAATTGTTGGATTAAGACATTGAGACTGACACGCGTTTAAATATTTCTAGTTTATTATATTCGACCACATTGACCTAATTTCCATAATACATGTAACTTTTTGTACATTATGAATGTTCGTCGTAGTGTTAGGACCAGTGCGCAAGTTGAATGTTTCCGCCGGATGCTATTTTCCCTCTTAAAACACGCCATTATGCAGACTTCTGCAGACTTCTGCACGATATACGAGTACTAGCTGTACATATGCAAAATAATCTGACTGTCTTGTAAATCAAGCAAATTACACCGGAAAAGGGGGCGGGAATGAACATGATATGGTGGGCCAGTCACGAAAAGGACACAAAAAACAAAAAAGGAATAGTGAGGGAAAATCCCACGTAATATGATCAAAAGCTATTTACCATGTAATGAATATTGTGTTGTATAAAACAATTTGTTATGCTTTTGGGAGATAGAACAAACATCTATCTCTATCTCTTTCTCTCTCTCTCTCTCTATCTCTCCATCTCTTCTATCTTTCTTTTTCTCTCTCGCAATCTATCTATGTGCTTATCTCTCTTTATCTCTCCATCTATCTCTCTCTCTCTCTCTCTCTAACTCTCCATACCCGTCTCTCTCTCTCTCTCTCTCTCTCTCTCTCTTTCTCTCTTTCCCTCGCTCCAGAGAGCATGCTTCTCACGATTCACGCAGCAACCGTGTTGGGAGTGATCAGTTACCTTCTTGCCATGACAGTAATTAGCCACGCGAGAGTTGTGACGTCATTACGTGTTGTGTGAAGTCAAGCGGGGTATGAATGGGGCGGGGCCACAGAGTGGAGGGAAGGGTGACTGAGATGGGTGGGGGCGGACAAAAGAAATATCACCCCGGAGGAGAATATTAATTTTCCAGATAACATTGCATATTTCTTATTGAACTCGAGAATAATATTATCACATAGAGNGGGAGAGAAAGGTAGACAGATGGATAGACAGACAGACAGGAACAATAGAGATATATAAAAAGATATTGCAGTGGCCGAGGAGAGATGAAGAGGGAGTGGGAATCATCAAACGATAGAGGAAAGAGAGAGAGAGAGAAGATACGGTATTTCAAAAAGCAGAACATTTATTTATTTATTCATTTATTTATTTATATATTTATTTATAAATTTAGTTGACTTGTGTCCTTTATACGGGATAGTCTCTTCAGTAGATACAAATCTGCTTTGCAAGAATGCTCTGTATTACAAAATACAATTTAAAGATAATGCGAAACAATTAATTGCCTGATACGTAGTAACTAGTTAAACAGTTCAATATATAATCAAACAAAACAAGAGCAAAAATAAAAACTGATATTGGAAACAAGCATTTAGACTTTTTATCACGATGCAGCTAAAAATATGCTTTTATTAATACAGATACGCATCGTGACTCCATAGGCTATTTCGATGACACGCCAACTAAAAATGACAAATCAATGAGAATAGGGTCTTTAATTGACGAATACCTCCTAAATTTACATTTGGCGGTGCAGTCTCTGCAATACGTCATAATGCAAATTTCTTTCTCCCATCCCCCCCCCCTTCTTTTTTCTTTGTTGGTGATCGATCATCTTCTCACATCCTATTCATTCAATATTCATTCAATATAATATTCATTCATCATTCAATATATAATTAATTTGATTGTACTTTGTTTTTGTATTTTGTTGTATTATGTTATGTATTCTAATTCAAAATGAAGTTTGTTTGATTTACATTATGTATTGAATGAAAATAATAAAGACTACTATAAAACAAAAAAAAAATCCTCGCTACGGTTTGTTTCAGTTGGTTTTCCACCCTGATCTCACGCAATATCTATTTTCAATTGAAAAAGAATGTAAAAATATGTATACATCAATATATAAATGAGTATATTCTTAGACATACCTTTATAATATGATTATGACTAAGCAAATGTGTGTAGTTATTGCAATGTCCGATATCTCTTTGGTCATTAAATTGTAACGGAGATGAAAGAAAGAGATTCGTTTTTGTTCTCCGAGAGCAGACGTCATTAGTATTTTGGGCCCAAAGGGAATAATTAATGATGAATCATGGGCATAAAACAACTGCCATCTGAATTCTGATGAGTTTTTGGGTGGATCTTCTTAGCGGCAGTAAATCATGTGGGTGCGAGGCTATGGAGCTTGTTCGTTGGTACTCGTAGGGTTTCGCATTACCATGATTACGTAATCAAGTTCCGGAGCCTATCTCGTCCGATTAAACCATTCATGATAATACAAAAGATGAAAAATATTGTTGGCCCTATATTTCAGCTAAAATTCAATTGTATGGA
Source organism: Hemicentrotus pulcherrimus (assembly GCA_003118195.1). Classification (NCBI taxonomy): domain Eukaryota; kingdom Metazoa; phylum Echinodermata; class Echinoidea; order Camarodonta; family Strongylocentrotidae; genus Hemicentrotus; species Hemicentrotus pulcherrimus. Next base: position 138,266 of record BEXV01000792.1, on the reverse strand, counting down.
AGATGTTGTGAAGTCTCAGCAATAAATACAAGATATCATTTACACTCTGTATTTAAACAGTGGATATAATATTATGTAGCATTATAATTTTCCGAACTCGAGTGATCTGTTTTTATGGATTCAGTAGACAGAGATTTCAAAGACAGAACGTAAGATATTGAAATAAAATAGAGAGAATGAGAGTATATAGAAAAAAACAGATAAATAGAAAGGGATGTAGAAGGAGAGATAGACAGATGAGAGAAAGAAAGAGAGAGTAAGAGAAAAGGAAGAGATGTAGAAAGTGAGATAGAAAGAGGGAAACAGAGAAAGAGTGGGTGAGAGAGAACAAACGTGTGCGTGTGCGTGTGAGTATGCGTGTGAGTGAGAGAGAGAGAGAGAGAGAGAGA
>BEXV01000792.1:113389-131884 GCA_003118195.1 Hemicentrotus pulcherrimus | reverse complement strand
CCCCCCCCCCCCCCATGAAAAGAGTGCCCTCTTCATTGGTTGGACTAATGCTACGCCATTGAGCAGAGACCTGAAACTGAATCATCACATTTCTTCTATACTGTTATATGAAGCTGATACTCTTGTCATTAATGCTGATTTGAATGTTAGGTGGGTGGAAGGAGTAAATAGGAATATATGCGAGGATGGAAGTACCAAGAAGAGGGGGAAAAGATTTGTAAGTGGAGTTTTTTGCATGATGGTTTAGGTAAGAATTTTGTGCTAGGTTAGAATCCTTTACGTAAAACATCCTTCAGGTTGGTATTGGTTACCACGGAAACGTGACAAGTTCTTTTAAGGAACTAAGCCTATTTTTATCCAACCACTGAGTACTTTTATTTTTTTTATGGCTTCAGGCACCGACAAAATATTCATGCTTGATTACAAATTCTCACATTACATATTAATACAAGTTTACGAAACGCAGCATACATCAGACAATGAAATATTACTGTTTTACTCAATAATTTCTTTCTGATATTATCCTTTATAATTATTACTGGAGATAGCTAATTCGGTATAAAGAATAATCAAAGGAATTTAAATTGAACTACCATATACAGACCAAAAACAATTGTCTCACAGGGCTAACGTTATAGTTTTAATTGTCCACCCCTACTAACACCACGATTTGAACGTCTTTTGGGTTTTTTTTAACACCTTATTGTTCCCCATTTTACTTTTAATTCTTCTAGTCTTTTCTTTTTTAGATTAATGATGGTGAAATCTTTTACTCTAAAAGATATATCCCATCGCCGAGGTTGAAAATTTATTTATTTTTCTTCTAAAATGTTCCATACAAAATAGTACGCATTCATAAGGTAACATAAACGTACAACCTTTATCAATATAGGAACCGTTTGTAATGGAGTTTATGATTGTGCATGGTATTGTGTATGCTGTGTCAGTGTGACAGCCGTCCAGAAATGAGAGATAAAGAGAGTTGGAGGGAAAAATATAAAGAGCGTCAAAGACGATCGGAGAGAGAGAGGGTAGGATGGGAAAGGAAAGAGTAGTTTTGTAGTTTAGTTGTTCCGTAGCCTTTAAGCTGAAAGTGCAAGTGTGTTCACACGCTACGTATTACATTTATGATCATGATTTACATTTTCTGTCTTTTAAAAGAATGCCGCCACATATTTTTGGTTTAATCACCATTGACCCCAAAGGAATATAAACTTTAAAAGCTCTGATCCGTAATTATGACTAAGGAATTGAGTACTTAGAAACTTATTCTAGCTAATCAAAGACAAATGATATACCTAAACGAGAAATCCCGTTTCAAAACTTAAGCCTCTTTCAGCTTTCATGGGTTCATTAAGGTTCATTACAGGGGGTCAATTAGACTCCACATCAAAAATCTCCCGTCTCGCCCATTAGTGTAATGACATCCACGTACAGCCGCATCATATACGCCATGGATTTTCTATACCATAATTGTCACGGAACATTCATTATTTGACGTACTCATACTAAACTGCGAGAGAAAGATTAAACACAAATCATTAAAAGAAGAAAACTGCAGTTGCAATGAAAAACAGCTTTCTCACATTTAACTGGGGTTCTGAATCGAAATGATCGTTCATCGTTTATGAAATTCAGTATTTAGGTCGAAACTTTCATTGGTGAATCGAATCATCTGTTTTGATTAGTAGAGGTACTACAAGTAAAAATTTGTTCAAACTTTAATGTTAAAGACAATCAGTCTATAAACATTTGAAAATCATTAACTCAGGGTGGGGTCGGCGTATACTACCCCCTGTTTGAATTCCCAGAAAGAAAGGTAAATAACTATACAACTTCCATTTGGCCTCTACTGTACTGCAGGTTTAACCATATACCCATCAAGGCTACCCCTTTCCCCGTCCGGGATGAACTCCGCCCCTTTTTTTTTTATCAATTTCTGGATACAACCCTAGTTGTTTTCTAACTATTGGATCTCATATATTACACTCTTCTTGTCTGTTTTTTTTTTTGTTTTTGAAGTGGTCTTTGCATCATCTGATTTTGCTTTATTTCGCGCTTAAATTAATAACAAGCCATCGGACCATTATCATCAAGACTCGATTGCCTAGATATGGGAAGTCTGGCAATGAAAATTAATTTTCATTTACAACTGTTTAAAAAAAAAAATCAACAATCTAATTATACGTAATACAGAAACAAACTATTGTGATTGAGGATCACGTACATATACTCTCATATTGACCTAAAATGAAAAGTCAGACAAACTCCACATAACAGGTAGAATAGGATGTAGAGGACATTTTGTATAAGTAGTGTATACAAATATTGAGCTAAATTAATTACATTTGAATGAATATTTCTTCTTTTTTTTTGCGTTGCTCTTACTCTTCCGACAACCAATGCATTTCAAATGAATTTCATTGTACTGACATGTAAAATTGCCTCGTTTAATGCATAATGTATGTTCTCTTTAATTTTCGGATGGAACGAAATTAAAGTGCAGCCATGAACGTATAATTATGTTAAAACGGGGTTAAAAAGAAAATGAGAAATGATTATTGAGATTGTCAAAGTTAGAGGGGGAGTGAACAAAACGAGGGATGATAGTCAAACAGAAAGTAAACATGTTTATTGATCTGTATTCTCATTAATCTGTATTCTCATTTACGAAAACATCATCCCTTCTAATTATCAGAAAGCTAGGAAACACTTAACTTTACTAAACTTCAACAAAGTCCATTGCCAATACGAATAACAATTCCATAACACTGATATTTCTAGCATCATACAAACACAACACATCAAATGAACTGTCTGTTATTATGGTACATTGATATTTCTTCGTTTTAATGGAAATTTTACGATTTCTTTCTCATTTGCATATTGTCGTGTCTGGAGCATTGTTTATGTAATCCTGCTACCCATACCGTTTTAGTCTGATGCTCAAACTTTTATTTTTTAATTAGTCGGTACCATTAAGAACACTCAATTGTCTCAACAAATAGATGATGCAGTGTACCTCTTAATAGTATTACCCAAGGATTGTGTTTTAATTAAAACCCCACTTTATCGTCTAATGCCATACCAATGTCACTAATTACATAATTTTGTTTCCCATGACAATTTTCGACTGATAATTTATAATGAAGATAGCATAATACCTTCGATATGATTTCGGTTAATTGCACAATGATTGTAATGCAATCAAAACCTCTTCAAATCTTTTTAAAATTTTGTATTCTTACTATTGTTACTTCTATCTATAGAACTTTCTTCCCATAACGATATTTGACTGATAATTCAACATGAAAGTTGCATAGTACCTTTAATCACGTCTCAGTTAATTTCTGGTCCGGTGCCCCTCTCCATACACAAGGAGTGTAATTTAATTAAAAAACCCTTTTGTCGTTTGGTGTCATCTCATTTTTGTTCTTAACATGGTTGACACATCATATCAATCGCAAAGACACGCTGTCACCGCTAAGCGTTAGGTCTTCGTTATTCACCATTTTTACCTTATTTATTATTCATTCCTGCGCCAGCGTCCAGTGACGGGGTTGCCTATTCTCTACTGTATGACTGCTCCGCGGTTAACATAGATCCACTTGAGTATTTACTAGATGTAGACATTCTTTCTTTGACTATAACCTTCAAGATTTTTTTGAATGTCTTATTTTCTGTCTCTTTCCATCTTTTATTTTCCTTTACTCTATATGGGTATTTTTATTTGTTTGTTTTTCATTATGATCATCTGACTTTTATCTCCTCTATATTATCTTTGTAATATTGTATTTTGGAGGTCTGATCTCATCCATTCATTTTTTTCAACACAAACCTAGGTTTGTAAAAACGCTTCAAAACGCGTCATATGACGTAAATATCCCTGCATAAACCTAGGTTTGTCGACAAACCTTTGTGAATTCGGGCCATTGGGCTTTTATTAGGCGTTGGTTTGACTTGTTTAACAAATCATAATTCGATTTGCATTGTCATTATTAAAAATTATATATATAGAAATGCTTTGATTGACCCTATTTCATGAAAGATTATTCATTCATTGAAATAGCTTAATATAATTTTATACAGAAATCTAAAACGATAACATGCTAAATATTGCGATATTGGCGGTGTTTATATTGAACTTTGATAATCACGCACGGTAACAAAATCACGGATGGTTTCTCTTTTATTTTTAACATCTAGGATCAGGTGTGAAGATTCTTACACTTTATGAATAATTATTACGATATTAACTTTTTATAAATGCTTACCACCAAATCTATATACAAAAAAGACAGCCGCTGCATTTTACCTTCATTTATTATCCACAGTAAACACCTGCTATGGGATACTTTCATGAAATAATCTCAAATGCAGCTGTTACACGCTATTTGTATTGCCAATTATATAGGCTGTCTAAAAAATAGTAAAACATTGATGATGGATACAACCTTACCATCATCATTCTACGAAATCCGAATTGCATAAAGAGGGAAAATCAGAGTTGGTAAATATATTATATCAGAGAGGCGTAGAAGTCTGACAGGATGATTAATGGCAGACTGGTTAGCCTCATCATTTAAGTGGTAAATAATTACGAATAAATTGCTTGCCCGGCCCTTCTCGTTCGTATGCAGTATTAAAACATGTCCTCATGTAATGATAAGTGGAAAGACAACTGCAAAATTATTTTTGTATTCCACTCTTTTAGTTTTTCTATTCCTTGCTGCTCGAGTCATTTTGTAGAGAAAAACGATTTAACAGGCATTCCCATGCCGAGTCTTTTTAATATGCGTCTTGAAATTTATAGACTGTTTATTGCCGCCGATGACATTCCTAAATGACGTCACTTTAAAAGGAGACATTGGGTAACGATGTGTAAATTATGCTATAAGTGTTCCAAATGAAAATCGTAGGAATAGGAAGAGAGAGAGAGGGAGAGAGAGAGAGAGAGAAGGGGTGGAGTGGTGGAAGGGGGGGGGGAATATATATTACTTTAGAAAAGTAAGACCCGTAGATCCAAGTAGCTGCCCAATGAAAATAAACGGAAATGAAATAGAGATCGTGAAATCATACAAATACCTTGGCACTGTAATTAATGACAAGCTGAAATGGGATGACAACTGTAGGGAGCTGTACAAGAAAGGGCAGCAACGGTTATATTTCCTTCGTAAACTCAATTCCTTTCACGTAGACCGCACAATAATGTACCTTTTCTACAAGTCTGTGATAGCAAACAACTGCGTTGTGTGGTTTACATCATGTCGAAAAGTAGACTTGTCTATGCTAAAAGGAATTGTTAAACAAGCAGAAAAAAAATTGTAGGGAAGAATCTAGACTAGGAAGATATAACAGCCGTCACCCCTTAAACAATAATTATGTAGCCCTGAGGTCAGGAAACAGGCTAAGATCGCTAAGGTCCAGAACGAGCAGGTTTCTCAATTCATTTGTACCAAGCTCAATCAGGCTGATGAACGAGGAGGGTTTAATCTAAAGTCTGAATAATAAACTGAATTTAATCTGAATTGTCAATTTAATTTGAATTATGAATTGTAGGGAATCGGAACATGAGTTGAATTATATTATGAAATATGAATCGAATTGGTTGGAACAATAAATTGTACTGAATCTGAATTGTGAATTTAATTTAACCCGAAATATGAATTTAATTTAACCCGAAATATGAATTTAATTTAACCCGAAATATGAATTTAATCTAATTACTTAGTCTGAATTATAGATTGAATTTGATTTGAATTATAAATTGTACTTAATTTGAATCATGAATCTATTTAACCTGAATTGCCAATTTAATTTAATCCGAATTATGAATTGTACGTGATCGGGATCTGAATTTAATTATTTTCTAAAATATGAATTGAATTTGTTTGAATTATGAATTGTATTGAATCTGAATTGTGAACTTGATATAACCCGAATTATGAATTTAATCTTATTACTTAGTCTGAATTATATATTGAATGTGATTTGATTTTGTGAAATGTATTTTAATCTGAATTACGGACTGAATGTGATCGGGATTTGAAATAGATTTGATCTGAATTGCGAATCGAATTGGTCTAAATCTTTAATTGTATTTATCTGAATTGCGAATGAATTTAATCCGAACTTGAACTGAATTAACTACTCAGTCTGAATTTATGAATCGAATTTTAGTCTGCATGTTGAACTATCGCATTTGTTGTTATCTATGTCCAAGTTAAATGTTCTACTCTGTACCCATCTGTATCTTATTGATGTTTATAACGTTTAATCTTGTACTGACATGCAAATCAAACAAATTTCCGATCATTGGACAATAAATTTGAATATGAATATGAATATGAATATGAATATGAAAATGAAAAATATAGCGATTTCTTCAAAGATCTATTCAATCGACTATCAATTACATGTCTCAAGAGCGCGTATCAAAGTGTGAGTTTTAGCTATGTTTTATTTCGAGAGGTTATAACTATCGTGTCCATTTACATTATTTGCATTCAACTTTAGATATATAAAGAGATACTAGTTGTATATAGAAATATACCAACTATACAGTGAATTTGAACTTGTGAATATGACATGAGGTTCTTTTAAATGTAGTTGACAGAGTTATATGTTAAGAATAAAAGTCATTTTTGTGTTTAAAATTACACTTCATCGTAAAAAAAATAAATATTTAATTTCTTTAAAATGATTCGATCGTTCTCAAATATGGTGATTGAAAAGAAATGATTTCATCCCTTGTTGATATGCTTTATAGGAGTGTACCATTCTTATATTCAAGGTTCAATCTTGTAATTTTGCAACGATTAGGACATAAAATCACATGTAATATCTTGCGTTCATGTTTTACTTTCGATTTGTGAAGCTTCGCTGCCTATCGACAATCGGAATTTATTTGTTTGCCTGTAAATGTTCAGGAAAATTGATTTAAACGAGTTGAACGAGTTTATTGATGCGTTTTATATGCCGGGTTAAACTCAGTTGATGTGGTTGATGACAGTGCACTTTGATTTGGAAGGAGTAAAAATGTCAAAGTAAACAATGGTCTTTTACACGACATTCATCGTGTAATGTAAAACAAAATTCCATACTGTCAAACTGTTTTGAACATTATTTCGAAGGTACAAAAACACATCAACTGGTATAAAAATAAATTTAAAAATATAATGAGCTTCCCTTCATCTTGAATATACGATGCAGTGCACAAGCCTTTTCATATTCTACTTTCAGAGATTTTCGCTGGATTTTTGCCTAAAATCGAAGACTACGCCCCACAAACCCGCCTGTCTCTCTTGAGTAACATTCTGAATCAAATGAAATTGCAATCTGATGACCTTTTCATTCTTGTACGAATTGATTTTTGCCCGATCCAAGCGGGCATGTAAACGCCAGAGAAAATGCTGAGAAATTAGATTGTCCCGAATTGGTTATACAAGCGGTTCATATTAGACCCACTGATTCGCTTATCTGGGTTATGATACGACACAGGCGGCGTCTCATAGTGGCGCACGCATCCTTCCCGCCATTGTTTTGTAATACAGGTTGGTGTTCATTTCGCATTGATGGGGTCTTTAGGGATGACATTTTTTTCTCCATTCAAAGATCAGATATAAAAGTAAAACACTTGCCCGTTGCCTTTGTAATGGGGGAGTATAATATTATTGTTATACATGCAAGCTTTTGAATTAGCTGTCGAAAGAGAGAAAATCAAATCAAGTGATACTATTTTGATGGTGGCAATCTCATAGTTCTCCTGAAAATGAAATTTGTTGTTGGGCTCAAATCTATTGTGTTGATGTTTTTATCAAAAAATGTTAGAATCTTATATGTTTTATCAAAGCATTACTCATTCGATAATGGATTATTATATTCTTTTGGGCATGAAAAATTGAAGGAATCTCTCAATTATGAATGTTGTTTATTTACTCTCTTTTTCTCTCTTTCTCTCTCTTTCCTTCTCTCTATCTGTCTCTCTCTGTCTCTGCCTCTTTCTCTCCTATCTCTCTCTCTCCCTCTCTATCTTTCTCTCTTTGAACACAATTGTGATTGTACATGTATATGTCAGTGATATACCAATAGAATGTTCCAAAATTGTGCAAATAGATATGCAAAACAATATATATAAACCTGTTGCTGCTACATTATGCCATACAATATTCCAGAATTGTGTATGTAATATGCAATAGTAACATGTCGACATGTTGCTCCCATACGAAGCTGTCTTGGTATCAATTCGAATCAATTTAGATGTTCATCTCGTTGGATAACATCAGCTTCAAGCTCCAAACCGTCCCACACTCGACAGGTGGATGACTAAGAGATACGGAGCAGACGACATTCTCAACAACTTTAAAGACCCTGTCCGAAGTGAAAAATGAAATAGATGAATTATATATAAATGGAAAGCTAACAAGCCATAGATTACACTAATACCATTTATATGCTACTTTAGTGCCTGTCAGACGAGTAACAGCTCTCTGAAAACTCGAAATCTAAAACTTTGAATTGAATTGAGTTGAATTGATGACATCATCTTATGTGGAGTACGCATATTCACAATGACTTTGCATTAATTAAGCACGGCTCATCGCCTCAGCTATATAGGCGAGCCGATCGGTGCACATGTTATGTCGTCACTGTAACTTGGAGAGATGCGGAAAATAAGGTTTTGATTNATATAGGCGAGCCGATCGGTGCACATGTTATGTCGTCACTGTAACTTGGAGAGATGCGGAAAATAAGGTTTTGATTCGCTTTTATGCAATACTGAAAGGGAAAATATTTTTGAATTCCTTTACATTTGTATTCTATGTTCATTCAGCTTTCCATTGATAAAAAGTTGAATTTTCGTCGGATAGGGTCTTTAAAAGTTTCTATAACACTTGGCGGGAACGCGTAGTGACATCAGATCAGACAAGCAAGATCAGTCATGGTGCAGGAGGGGCGGGGCATTGAACATGATTCCAAGAATCAGCAATTTCTTTAAGAAATCAAGACAGTTTGATAAAAACGTTGCTTTTTACAAAACCTTTTATGCTTTACCATGCACACGTAATAATGGTAATTGATAATCATATTACGCTTTTTTTATAGCGCTTAATACATAATGTCTCTAAGCCCTTTACATACTTATCATTACTTAGAATTTAGAATGAATCATATTTTATTATGGTCAATTTAACAACTTACAATAATATGTAGCTACAAACATTGATACAGAGTAAAAATGAGTTGTATACGATTTGTGACTGTCTTAAAACGCAATGCTTATTTCACGATGGAAAATGATGGTATGTTGAAATGCCGGTACTGGAGTACAAGTACTTGAAATGAATTCAATGGACTTCTTGCAGTAAATGTATGTGATTCAGTTAGCATTCTGTGTTAATGAATTAGTGATGACATGATGAGTTTCTCCTAATATGGCGGTAAGAATGGCTTAGCAACCCAATATACTGATGCACAACGAACAAACGTTATACGCATTACAATTTATTTATGATAAAAAAAGAGAGCAAATTTTAAAGTTAAACAATTATGAGGTATGCAACTCTTTTGTTAATTATTATAGGTTTTATAATAAACAGCCGTGAAGGATTTACTTCCCAAGAGATGTTGTACGTACGTGGGCTCAATAATTCCATGTCAAGTTAACTGATAACTGATGATGAAAGCAAAGTATGTTGTTATCATGTGGTTTAGTGAAAGGTACCTCAGGGAAAAAGCAATATACTGTTTACTTAATTCTCTCATAATATCGGGGTCGCAATTCAATTCAATTTTACCTATTTGGATTTTTTTCTCCAGAATACACATAATTACGTTGGAATTTCACATAACATTGCCACAAAACTGAAATTGACATGGAAAAAGAGAAGCACAGAATTCCATTTATACTTCTTCCATTTTATAATGAAAACAAGAACAAACGAAACCACACAAAAAATCTGACATTTTCTAAAGGATAGAAAAAGCAAAAACAACAGGCTTAAGGAAATATGAATAAATGCCAAGATGTATATAAAATGGAAACATGAATACAGCTACTAATAAAATGTAACTTTAGGTCTAATAATAGATGTATGCAGTGATGTTTTTTCTGATATTTAAGCACAACAGATTCCAGTAGCGGATTCCATGAGAATAAGTAGGGAAGTGGGCTTGATACGTATAAAATATCTTTTGATTACAAGAGGGTCCTCCGAGTTGCCAAGCAAACAAAAACAGACTGGAAATACCGCGGCCCCATTAATTCAAAGACAAGTATCCAAAGCGAGAAGTGTCTTAAATATGATGGTCTACTTTTCTTGTGTATGCGCCTATTTTTGAAATGTCAAACATGATGTTGTCCAGTTTCGTCCCTACGTGTGTTCGCTGCGAAATTTGCAATGACATGCGATGCATGGTAAATAATCACATTCTCGTGGGTAAAATGATGATTGGATATGGCGAGCACGTCCCAAACTCAGTCTTATTCCAGTCTTCAAAACGTGTTAAGAATTTACGAAGATAATACCAATGAATATCGAAGTGTCGACCGATCGCTGGAGTGGAGGTAACGTGTCTGGCTATTTCCAAGTACCGAAATAGTTAGTTGTCGTATTACGTTTATGGACTATTATCTTCAATAAATTCGCGTTAAACAACAATGTATTCTGCGAACCCTTACAATATCACGAGAGAACGTCATTAGGTATATGAAAGAAATTATGCAAGGCATCTTGTACATTCAAACAGACAATTTGGGTTTGTCGTCCGAAATCATAATGTAGAAATTATACTGAGTTCGGTAAATGTATAGATTTCACTTCCTGTCATGATAAGGCCTTAGTAGTTTTTAAAGCTTCAATTTCTGCTTAATCTACGACGTTGTTGCGCTGCATTCAGTTAAAAAGGTTTACACAAAAAATGGTAATACTTTTTATCTTTCCTCCATAATCATACCTGTTGTATGATATCAAAGAAAACCCAAATATTAAATATAGCTAGAGGATGCGACAAGGTATACATCATCGGAGACTAAGACATTTTCAATAATAGACGGAGGCAGTCCACAAAACAGCAAACTGCTTCTGTTTTTCACTCTATGCGCCCGGCATAAATGCATTTTAAATTTTCACCTCAATTTCAGGGGGCTGATGAAAATAGCCCCCAGAGCGCCAGGCAATAGAAGAAGAAATCAATATGGAAACCGTGCATTAAAACTAGTGACATGATTCCCTGTGGGTAGAAAAGCATCTCTAGGCTTGGTAGCAGACCAGGTTTGTCGACCCCTTAAAAGGTTGTAGCTTCGTGAAACAGGAATAGATAAATTAACTTAGCAAATATTTAAGAAGAGCTTGCCTTAGTGGTATGGTGAATACATTTCTGAAACGTCTGTTTCGTCCATTATCTGAATTTACTCTTTTAATAAAAGAATAATCGTTGATTCTTTCAGAGAGGCTTAAGGAAACATTAATCGTTTAAAAAAAAACAATAATTGTCTTTTCCCTCAAGAAATTAAAAAAAAACTTAAAAACCATCTTGAAATGTTTAAACGTATGCTTAAACATAACCATCAAGAACCTATTATGAAATAATGCTATAAGCCCTGACAAAGTTCAACTGTCTGAATAAGAATGAACGCAACATTAAAATAAATCGAAAACCTATGGTATATAGCTGGGTTGGTCTCTTGATGATGCACTGTCCTTGTTTTCATTCTTTACTACATCCTCACACAAGGTGATATACTGACATTTCATCCCTCTTGGCCAGCATGGGTAACTCGCTATGCTGGAGTGATGATAATTACCAGAGCCCTTGGGAAGAGCATTCATACTGATGTGGCTGCCCTTGGTTAATTCAGGGTATCATTAATGTTGTTGTTATTTTTATGTAATTGACTGTATAAAACCTATACCTCGAAATGATTGTGACAGTCAAAAGGACTCAGTTAACAGACTATGTGATGTCGTAGTTTATTCTTATCCTCACTTGTCTCTTTCCGTCTTGATACAGATACTGTTTCTGATCTGGTTAGCATCGACATTTTGTCATTTTAGTGTAATTTTCGTGATTCCTAAAAATATCATCCAACTGCATGGCGTTTGAGCGACATTGTACAAGACAATGACCATGTTTTGTTTCTGTTTTTTGTTTTATTGTCATTTTCGTCCTCTTTGTGTTTTGTGTTTGTTTGTGGAATAAGACTTTTTTGTCCAGATTATATTTCATTCCTTTATCTTTGTTAATGTCAAGTTTCCTTTAAATGAAAAATAAATGAAATGTGTATGATGAATGTGTTTGCTCTTGTATATTTTACGTCACATATGGAAGGGGACATATTTCTCAAAATGTTATTCTCTCCCGTGTTATGACAGTGAAGTGCTTTTTCCGGAATTAGAGATTCAAAGAAAATGACTATTCTTCCAACTTAAGGTTCGAGTTGCTTACAGGTAATCCTGACATACAAATCTTCCCGGAGCTGTAATTAAAAAAACCTTCATGAAATTGGCGACAAAGAGTGATTAAGTTGAAGATATTTTGAAGACCATGGCGGGAATCCCATTTGTACTATCGCGTTAATGCTCAATACCATAAACCCTTCCGACCATTCAGGTGTTGAGTTAAAGCAGAAGCGTGCGATCAATTTACCGCTGCTCTCTGTAACTCAACGTAAATTTTCCCCGAGTATTACTTCAACCATTCACTGGGGCAAAAAATATATTAGCTTTATTGCCCTCATTCAAAAATAGACTTCTCTTCATTCCTTCCCCTCCCTCGCTCTCTATCCCTCTTTATACATTTTTTTCTAGTACGACAGAAGTGTCGGTAGTACGTCGAAAGAGAAACAACTTGCTAAAGGCATTTACGCAGTGTCTTGCCTTAAAGGGTGTATTAATCCTGGAAAATAGGATTAATCCATAATCTTCACCGAGGCATCAATACATATCGCAATTCATATTGCGTTGGGTGATGTTAGAATGGTTTCTTTTAGATCATATATCTTCATGACACATTGCGGTTGGGAGTGCTCCATTGTATGTAAAAATCAGATTCAAACATAATTATGTTTCTTCCCAAAAATTAAAATATTAATCATTAGCCGCTTTCGAAATCAAATCTGATTAGAATATCAAATAATTTCGACGAAAGTTGCAATAAATGGTAAAAAATAGGTTCTAAAAACTGTTTTATACATTTTTTTCTTGCAGGAAGGTAAATGGAACATGCCGATTCCTTTAAACTTGCTCGACCTACTTAAGTTATTTGACTAACAAAAGACTTTGATGCATGTGAACGCATTGAGATAAATCAAAGAACACTTCTCTCATTTAGTAAATAAAAAATGAAAAATATTTCAAAAATCAAATATAAAATTTGGCACTCCCAAGCCATGAAAGATGAATAATCTTTTCACAGTTGGATAAACGTTACAATTTTAATTTCACATTTTCAAGCCCAGGTTTAAGATTCACATCCATATTAGAATTAAGATCACATCTCGAACAGTTTTTCAATAAAAGATTCAGTGCTTATAATTAGAGCGGGAGTGTCGCCCCTTGTAAATTATTTAGTAAATATTTATTCAGTCTTTTCACCCTTGAATGACTTACATAAATGGGCTGACTTAATCTGAAACGGTTAAAGCAATTTGCAAAGCCACTATACATCAGCTGTATGGAAGTAAATGGTAAAATGACTACAAACAAAATCTGTATCAAGTCGACCTACTTTGTGTTTCCTTGGTGCATTTCCTAATTTGCCACATGTGACAGTCTTCGTGAATTCAGGACGATTTAACATGAGTCGGAATGATAACCCTTTAAGCCACCTCTTTGGTATGCATGGGTGTAATGTCATTATATTGATTGCAGCTATGTCCTTTAGCCCTAATCCAGTCCAGCTTGGTTTTTTGTGTTGCCAAGAGGTAGAGTTTTAATCGCGTATCTGAGTTCAGAGAAGGCGAACGCATACAATATTGACGCAATACTTTGCCCCGCCGGCCTGGAGCGCTAAAATGCCATTTAAATGCATCCTTCATTTTAACAAGGAGGAGGGAATTTTCTTGTGTTAAGCACGTGTAGACAATAAGTCAAAGCAGATTAATTTATTGTGCTATTTTTCATAATAATTATCCAATAGTGGCAAAATGTGTAATAAATTTGCAGGTTATGACCATCCAAGAGTGAAGCCATGAAATCAAGAACGACATCTGTGTCAGCGATTTGGAGTGACATCATTTTTCCTACACATTTATATATACATTTTGTTCAGTCATATTGAAAACTAAATGGAAAATAGGCTTTGCTTACATCAAAGAATTAGTCACTTTATAATCACACAAAAAGAGGATGGGTTTGCTTTTTCTCTGCTATCGACTTGTATGAAAAATCTGTATCTTTCTTTCTAACTGATTTCAGGGAATCGTCAAATGAAATGTTTAGACATGAAACGGTTTAATAGAGAACACCTTACTGCTCCACCCGAGTATTTTACACGGCCTATATCCTAGAATCTTAAATGATTTGAAATCTTGCGTTTGAAGATAGTTATTGTTGTATGAGATTTGAGCCAATTATTTTTGTTTCACTTAGTATGTTTTTCAGCGACTTGTACCTTCTCACCCCCTACCTGCTTGATGAACCTGTTAATACTCACTCTCTCCGTCACGAAGGGGTACTTACCATACCTCCGCCTGAAGCTAGCTAACCCTCTCAATGAGCGACATCCACGTGAGGGTGAATATTTGTCTCTATTGATTGCCTGAAATTAACCCTGCTAAGGTGAAAACCAACTCTTTCGATATATATGGTTACCGTGGGTATCCACCACCAATCTCCATTAAGACGCCGTTTCACATACATGGCTAATAATTGGTATACGTTTAATGCTCATGCATGGTTTTAAACGTTTGTCTAACGAGCTTAATATGGAAACCATTTTTAAAAACCCAACAAAAGTTTACTGTATTCTTAAGGTCTTAATAAATCACTTTTCCTCCTCAAATTGGCACCACTTTTTTGTGTACTCCCACATAGTTTCAAGAATAATGATATGTGTGACAAGTACCAATGTGAATATCAATCAAATTCAAATTGTCAATTAGACAAAAATATTCTGATTGTAAATTTCACTCGCGTTGTCAATTTAGAGACTGAATGGTTCAATGCATTGCATTAGAAATGGACTCGAAATTCTCTCTTGTGCTTTTTTTTTGCTCACATGCAATCGGTAATTCTTAGAATTCTAGGTGGAAATAACTTGTGAAGAAACGTCACTAACA
Source organism: Hemicentrotus pulcherrimus (assembly GCA_003118195.1). Classification (NCBI taxonomy): domain Eukaryota; kingdom Metazoa; phylum Echinodermata; class Echinoidea; order Camarodonta; family Strongylocentrotidae; genus Hemicentrotus; species Hemicentrotus pulcherrimus. The sequence continues at coordinate 116,604 of BEXV01000792.1, read as the reverse complement.
AGGAGACACTTAATTGATATGGGTTAATTTGCTTTGTCCAATCCTGACCTGGTGAAGACTATGGACTCAATACCAAAATCATATAAAATGAAAACTTGTCTGAAAGAATGAAAAGAATTGGTGTACATTTCACAATTTTGTTCTCTCTTCCACGAAATCAATCTATCCTGTCATAAAGTCATCAATGTATGAAAGCGTTTACTTGGACGACATATGTCTGCATATATCGCTTCTTTGCTACTGCAGTGCGATAAATATTAAAGGAAGGTAAATGATCGCAGTATTATAGAAAGAATTTCAAGGAAAGATCGTCTTACCTCATCTGTCGTATTAATATGACATTCAGCGCTTGTATTAGGCAAACTCCCCTTCATTTCAATTGGGAACAGTTGTGTAACTCTCGCAGCCCTGAGGCTCATTAGGAAATTCAACATGTTCAATACATCCCGTTTGACTCAAAGCTGAATTATTTTAAATCTTCGAAGAAAGGAATACGCCGACGCATCATTCAGCGTAGGGTGGCGCCGATTTTCATCCATCCCTCATTTTGAAGGCCTGAATATAAAAAAGATAAATACATCAAAGTAAAACTAGCAGTGGGTTTGTCGCATTGGTATCTTTCTCTCTCCGTGCAGGCGCGCAAAAAGTATGCTAGACAAAGTCTTAAATATTCGTCAAAATTCAAATTATTAAAACGTTTTGTACATTTCTTTATGTAATACGTACATAGTCTTCTTTTCAAATGATGCTACGCATAGAAAGACAAAATTTCCTGCGTGAGATCGAACATATTGAATGAAGAAAAACAGGAAAACAATTATTTGCTCTATAATATATCAATGCTTGCCAGTAATACAAACTGGTTGTTTCTGTATTTATTTACATTATAGTTTGGAAGCAGCTGTGATGTGGGTGTCCCTTAACGATGCTATACAGACTGATTCTAAGAGAAAAATATAAGATTATTACCATAAGAATCTTCACTGGACGCCTAATCTTTTGGGGTTTCTCAGTAATGGCTTTGCCAATGGGCATAATCTTAGACATGCTATCTTTAAAAAAAAAAAAAAACATGTAGAAAAACATAACAATATATAAGATCAAAATGTCATTACTGATAAAGGGTCATGCACGACGAATAGAAATGTGCTTTAAATGCAGTCGTCTTTGGGTTATGCGACTCGTGAGTTAACCCTTGTTTACCGAGCTGACAAATCTGTTTTGACGGCAGTTTTTAATGTGACGTTTCCAATCAATCAATTCTGAATGTGAAAGTCTTCAAGCCATTTTCCCCAGTTATTACAAAATTTTGGTTACTGTAGGATGAGGGCAGGTAATCGATTGCCCCCGATNTAAAAAAGATCTCCCCCCCCCCATTCTTAAAACCATTCTGGAGACGCCAATCGTTACATATGGGAGAAAGTGGATTGCATAGTTTTTAAATGTGTATTACGCAGATGACACATAAGCGTTATCTCTAACTGCATTAGTAACTTGATTAACAATTACGATAATGATAAAAACGAATGCCATTTGGTTGTATCCGTTAACAATGGTAATTCAATGATTCATGCTTTTTCGTTATTATGAATATAAGGACATGCCCATAAATATGTCATGCCATTATCAAATGCACCTTTGAAAATAACTATAAATAGAACTTTTTCAAACCAAGATCCGCCCTCTTTCTGTTAGCTTTTATGATTAATAAAGATATAATGATATTAAGGAGATGGTATGTTGATCATGAAATATATTAACCTTCAGCTTCTTTTTAGAGTCTTCCCCATTCCCTTCTCTTTGTATGCTCTTAGTCTGCGTTTACCTGCCATGTTAAAAATGTAGATGGAATCAATAAAACTTACGAGAGGAAAGAGCGAGCGTAAGTCAATTTAAGAAGGGCAAAATGTTGAAAATTGGAAATGTCATTTCGTGTTAAATTGACAGTTCCTTGAAATTGTTGTTTCTTGTTTATTTATGTAGTGGAAAAAAGAAGCAAGGCTGTGTTTTTGTCCTCCTGTCTCAACCGCGATGCGATAGAAAACAACGGGAATGCATAATGTCTAGCGACAGAGTAAGCGGTCGGCATGAATCTTGTCTCATTTTATAAGCAAAAGAAACACACATTTGCAGCGACTTGCCTTCATCGTATGGCGTGAATTCGTTTTGCATGCATTATAATTAGGTTGCAAAGAGGAGAAGAAAGTTACATTTCTCTCTGAAACAGTGTAATGTAAATGTCCGTAGTTTGAATGGTATAGGAGACTGCATGCACAGTGCATTTTAAATGTATTACTCTATAAACACTATTCATTGAATTGCGAAGTATTTTATTCAAAGACACGCTCGCTCTGAGATTTCAGCTTTGTACGGCTTTTTTCTTACTGGTTAATAGCTTTACTGGGCTGCTACGGTTTCCACTCAAGTTCAACCGAACTCCTTTCACTTGAGGGATTTGTTGTTTGGGTAGCGTAGGTAGGCCTACATGGGGGAAAGTCCTGGATTAAGTTTATCTAGAAACGGTTAAATCTGCACCCGCCTGGATCATAAAGTATATATGCAATGAAAATAAATTCATCTTTTAGATTATCATGTATAACAGGAAAGGAAATACAGTTAGGAACATCTTGACTTCAATCTTAATTTTCTTACTTACGTTATAGGCCTACGTGAAGCTAATTTGTAGAAATATTAGATCTATAAGGTATAGAATGATATTACTTTATATCTTTATGTTTAATAATATTATAACATAGGGTTGGTTTTTAGAAATTTTATCCGATGATTTATTCATGGCACAATAAACCCTTTTATATCATGTTCATCAGATATTATTCTGGGTTCTTTTTTCATTTCGTGGATCGTTTAGCACCATTTGCATATTTGCCTCTTCGTTTGAGTCTTTTGTTCAATTTGTACAACTCCCTGTAACTCTATATCCTATATCTTGACAATGACTCTCCAAATTCTAAATTGTCGACATTCTCCTCTTGGCTTCCTTCATTTCCTACCTACATATGCCCCACTTTTAATTGTTTCCCCCCTATCCCGTTCTCTATTTTGTCACAGTGGATATCATTTCTACGATCAAAGCATAATAATCTGCTTTAATACAACTTATTTTTATTTAATACAACTTACTTTTAACAGTAAATTGATTACATATTTATGTATCAAATAGGGGTTTGTTTATAAATAAACATATATATGTGTGT
>BEXV01000792.1:38510-59774 GCA_003118195.1 Hemicentrotus pulcherrimus | reverse complement strand
TTCTCTTCTCTATCTCTCTCTTCTCTTCTCTATCTCATTAATTACTGTGAAAATCACTCTCCGACTTCTTTAGAAACTCTTGGCCTTGGAAAAACATTCATTGTAATAAATTCATTTACTATCTGCGATGGTAGCCTACTTGGTAAAACCTACTTTTTGCTTACATGTGAAGTGACATGGACCGAGTATTAACGAGCGCTCTTCATTCCCCTTCTTTGAAATTGGAAATAATTTACTCAGATTCTACCATACTGTATACTTTAATATCAACTCGTATAGAGATTTGTTCTCTTTACCTTACGCCTTTCCCAAATAATAGGCATTCGGATTTCTTAAAAATTCGATGTGTAAAATATGCCAAATCCTTTCATTGATTTCTTTACTGACATGGTCTTGATATCTACACCTTTCGTTTCCATTTTCAAGCAATATCAATATCAATACCAATATCACTTGGCCCAAAAAAAACATATATGCAAAATTAGGTCTGGTTAATACTTCTTGTCTTCCGTTTCACTTACCTGATAAATCTCCTCATAACCCCTCCTCCCTCCCTCTCTCTCTCTCTCTCTCTCGCTCTACCTCTCTCTCCCCCTCTTTCCCTCTCCCTCTCTCTCTCTCTTTTCACAATAATCAACACGGCACCCTCTGTATCAATGGCGTTGGATAAACTCTTTCATAATGAGCGCGATCTTCCTTCTAGATGCACCTGCATACCCTGCGGCCTTATCTCCGCAAAATAAGATCTCTCCCTCTTTAAATTCCACCAAAACATGCGTGAACTATCACCGTCTCCAGACCATTGCAAAGAAATGCGATTATATCAAAACTCTAGCGCGCATAATCGGGTTCTTGTGTTTTCACAAAATGAAAGCAAACCCGAACTGCAACCGAGTCAGATGTCTCGTTGACATGCTGTAGGGTGATCCAGGTTTATTGTATTACTGCATAATGTGAAACATTTGTAGCACTCCGAAAATAACTTTTAATCGTGTAACCTCAAAATATTCAGGTTTGGCAGATCATATTCATGGACTATTGTATTAACATCCCCAATCAAGAACTAAAAGGATGCTTTAGAAATGTGACTTTCAAAAGACTTGACATGTTCAAACTCACTAAAAAGAAAACGATTCTTTTTGTCTAGATTTAAATTGAAGAGAATTCATCCAAATCTTACTGTCACGATTCAAACGGCAATTATTTTGACTAAAATATGCAATGTTGTTTTTTCTTAGTTGGAGTTGTATGACGTAAATGAAACTTCATCCGTATGCACCGATATGCATAAGAAGGCTCTAAACTTTGTAAATTATTGCATGGATGTCCGTCCAGAAGAAGTTATCATATATGATTGATGGAATATATGATTATTCCACCAAATGCGCTAATTACTCAAAACAATATAAAATATTAATGCAATAAAACCGGATGCCATCCTTCTTCTCATTATTCTGTTCCGGTTATGCCCCTATGTCAGTGTATGTGGCCCGCTTTCTGCATAACTTACTCCCAGAGCACTAAGTAGAAAATTGAGTTTTAAATGCTAATGTGGAAACGATACACGAAGAGGAAGAGGTGAAATTTATTTTCGAGCGTGTCAATTACTCTATTTTCAGTGTTGGGATTCTGTAATATGGTTAGTAGACGGAGGAGGATGAATAGTAGACGAAAGCTGATGACATGCGATAGTGGTCTTTCTTTTTTTTTCTTTTTTTTTTTAAAGGGCGGTTTAGTTTTTCAAAAAAAAAAGGCCATACAATGTGGATTTGAGGAAGTGTTTTTAGATGCAACAGATGGCAAATTGTGCATGTTTTTTTATTTAAAGATTTATTCAATTTCTGTTCCATTTTCTTTTCATAAACGTAGCGCATGGTTTTAAAAAAATAACCAATATAATCACGATACGTGCCTTTCCTTTTTTAATTTAAACTTGTTTACAAGTTTTGCAATGCATATTTACAGCCTTTTCCCCACTTTGCAAATTGTAACAAAAATAGTAAAAGTAAATTGTTATTACTTTTACTTCTCCTATCCTTATGATCACTTTTATCATGTTATTGTAAAGTAGTTATATTTTTCTTTAATTGAAAAATTGTTATTGTATTTTGTTTCACCTGCAGCGGATGTCTTATGATATTGATTTGCTTTCTAAATCTAGATCACCAACAGCTCGTTTTGTTTAATTTGTAAAACTGTTGTTTTATAAGTTGTTCAACATACAGATGACCTCTTTTGATATTGATTTGATTTCTAAATAAAACTTCACTAAGAATCACCCCACCCCCTCACAACTGAATCTCGTGCCACCAAGATTTGTAAATCTGAGTTATAATGCTTTTCATTATATCCCCCGATTTATTAAACTTGTGTCTTTTAAAACATCAGTGACGTAGAATGTGTAGAATGAAGGGAGCACTTTTGATTCTTTGGAATAGCACCGTTTATAATTATAAGGTTGATGAATTGGAAGAAAACAAGGCCATCGATTGACTATGAAGGGTTCATATTGTGTCAATTCTCTCTCTCTCTCTCTCTCTCTCTCTCGTTCTCCCTCTGTCCGTCTTTCAATTATTGTTTGCAAACAGCTGTATTTCTTCCACGCTCCTTACACCCTTGTTGTAATGTTTGTCTGTTCTATAGTGTCCCCTTTGATAAATATAGACACTTGTCGTTTTTTTTTTTAAATAACATTGAATTGCAACTAAAAGTGTGTTAGAGTGTTGCGAAAGCAAATTTAATTCTTACATACCAATAAAGGAAATACTCGAATATACGGAATATTTTGCACAAGAGCAGAAATAGCCTATAAATTATTAAAATACAATTTATAGATATCATTCAAAGTGAGGGAAAATACGATATAACACTTGCTCGAAAAGGCTATCGTACATGTGGCTTTTTATTACGAGAGAGAGAGAGGGAGAGAGAGAGAGATAGAGAGAAGGGGAGAGGGGGAGACAGACAGATAGAGAGAGGGGAGAAAAAAGTATAGGTGGAGTTTATACTAGTTTTGCTTTGATTTCCCTGAAATAGACAAAAGTTCTAATTCAATTTAACAAGTCTATAATAGAGCAACTAGAATTGACCTGAAATTATAGGAAGAGTTACTCCTCAATGAGACACATTATGATGCTTCCCTGAACGAGTTGGTCAATACTTCATAATTTTGTGTAAGACAAAACCTTGGAGATACCAAACTGTACGACTGATCGGCCATAACATTGTAAACACAATAAATGCTATAGCGTTGTTGTTATCATGTTTGCTTACTTGGTAGGTAAAACGAGCCTGCCACCAAATACTCAAGCCGAAGTCGAGTCGAAACAAATCTAATCATTCGATGGAGAATGGCACCAATGCCTGAGACATGCAATACCAAAAAAATACAATCGGTATAAGATATTCATCTTCTTCATCCGCCTCGGGCAATTTTTTTTAGGAATAGAGATGGATTCCTAGAAAGGGGGATTCGTAGTAAAGTAAGTGACAGGGATGTTGCTGAAGCATTGTCCGTATGTAAATGTATACAAAGAACTTGACATCGCTAACCTGTGTGTAGCAATGCATCACTTACCGAAATTGCCTTAAGGGGCTAGTCCCACAGTAATGAAAACTATGTTAATACTTTTGATCGTGCTTCTTAAGATTCTTGTTTTACGGCTAAGTTTCTATGTTAAATGTTTCGGATTTCAATATACTCTATATAAAATGAACCCTTAGTAATTAATATATGCATGTGAGAATGTTGTGTTATTTTCTACCCAGTACCTACACAAAACGAAAAGATATGCACAAAAAGCTAGACACAAGTTTTGAAACAGTAAACGATGATCCTTTTTGACATTATTTAATTTTCTGTATAGTTAAAGATCAGATAAATGTTACTGGGTCTCAGTATACAGAAACATTAGGGACTTTTTGATTCGCCGAACAACAACGTGGATTGCTACGATCGATGTCCTGTTAATGCACTGCCTTGAACGGACGTCACACGTATCAGTCCACGCAAATCTAAAAGTCCCTATTACCCGCGATATCCGGCCAAACGTAACCTACCTTAAAACTGCATGTCAGTTTATCAAATTGTTTTTAGTTTAATGATGGAGAGATTCAAACATTATTAGTTTGTCCACATATCATGTTCAAAACGTATTTTCTTGTCCTTTGTTTATGACGCTGCTGCTCATTTTTTATTTGTATTTTGAAGAAGGCCTACAACTGAAACATTTTTTAAATGAAATAAATCTTGATTTACATGTGGCATTTCTTCTTCGTTGTTGCCTGAATTCACAATACGTGATTAAATGAAATATAGATGAAATGAATTTAAATTTTCTTACACTCAGTAGAAAATACATTTTCCACTCAAATACACCCGGACTATAAATACACACAACGTGTAGTTTACATATCTCACACCTTTCACTCAAAGCATTATACCACACGTGTATTGTGTACCATTAGTTGGCATTTCTCATGAATTGTTTAATGTAATTCATTTAGCACCTCCATCTTTAAGTGAATGATGAATTATTAAATCTATTTCAGTTCATAAGGATTGAGAACAGCACGGCTGTTCATGATCATTAAGAAGTGAATTATGAATGACTCACTATAAAGTCATTAACCTTTAATGTTGGGGCCTGTCAGCCGCCATTTACTCAAAATAGAAGATAAAAATGAGTATAGGTTGTAACAATTATTGATTTATCCTTTTTTTCTCACCCTCTCTCCCTCTCTTTCTCTCTCTCTGTCTCTTTTTCCTTCATGATCTGATCCCGACGTGGCTATTTTGACTTAAAAACCAACAGGTGAGTAATTTGAAATATTTTTTCCATTCAAAATTGATGACGGATGACAGTTAATTTTGTAATTATGTCGAGCATACACTATGAACATGACTGACAAAGAAAGCGGACGAAATATACAGTTCCTCAGATAGACAAAGGAAAATCCTTTCACTTCTATTATGTAAAAAAAATATGTAGAACAGGTGTCACATGCATATTCACCAGTTGTACACATTTTTACATAATAGCAGTGAAGGGATGTTCCTTTGTCCACCTGAGGAACTGTATATTTTGTCCGCTTTCTTTGTTCATAGTGATAATGAAATGAGAAGCCAATCAGACGGCTAGACCACAAGACTGCAGGAAGCTCTTCTTCCTTTTAAGTCACTATAACATAATTATGGTAATATATCAGGCACTATTTTTTAGTTAATTGGTGTTTTCTATTATTTTGAGTTTTCTTCTGTAATATCATGGAGTAATGTTTTATAATCCGTTTTTTTACTCCTGTGATCCCCATTATTCAATCGTTTCCATCATCATATCATATGTGAGGAGTATCATTGTATTCAAGTCCATTTTAGAAATGCAGATAAGATTGCATGAACTATGTCTCCCTTTGTGTGTATTTGTTTCGTTTATGTCTACTCGTCCCTACATTTGCCAATTCTTTGACGACACTCACGATACATGTCTTCATGAATTACATTGACAAGTTCTAGTCTGAATTGAAATTACCAGACATGTAATCTTTACTGCCGGATCAATGGTTATATTAATCATTTTCCTTTGTCTCGATATTAGTGTTTGTGTCTACAGGCTGAATACCTTTGGGAAAAACCATGGAGCGTTTGCATAAAGTGTCTGTCCCCCTAGATTTTCTCTCCCGAGATGCGTTGCCATAGTAACGGCACACATCATCCCCTCTTGACTAAATTAGAGACAGAATTCGAACCTTAAACAATGTGCTTATGAAATGCATTCAGGAAGTGGCCCAGCTTTAACGTTTTTCATTAGGCTTGCAGCCATCAATTCTTCTTAATTAAATATGGAGATCGAATGGACTGTGATATAAGGATCGGGTTCTTTTCATAGGTCACAATATGAATTTAATATCTTTTATCGTATAGGGTTTTTTTTCTTCATTTTTATAAATAACGCATTTAAGCGAAAAAAAATAACATATTGTCCAATAAAGAAGAATTGTTGCAGTATTGTTGATTACAAGGTATGAGGTTCGAATCCCTGCTACTGCCTATGATTTGAAAGTCATTAACCTACATTTGCCACACTACAGTGTGAGTCCCAAAAAAAGTTTACACCTAGAAAATTGCTAATTATTTTAACAATCATCTGTGAACAGTAAATTATTATACACCCTATGAAAGAGTGTTTCATTCCGAATCATTTTTGTGTGGTATGTGTTCACGCTTGGATGAACAGGAGGCATTGTTTGCGAGAGTGCAAAAATCGACTTGCGCCAAAGTTGCTAATGTAATGTTTGAATAAAACATTTCGGTCTTGAGTATTAATTCGGTCATTACAGATCCAAATAAAATCCCTAACAAAATTAATCATGCTACACATATCAGATATCGAATATAAAATATCAACGAATATTTGTGCGCGCGCGCGCGTGTGTGTGTGTGTGTGTGTTTGACTTTGCTTCTGCAAAAAGCATATGCAATGCATCTCATTTGATACATTGATTCAATTCTTTCTCTCACTTTAATCCCAACATATCACATACTGTAGGTATCACTTTGGCGCAAGTCGAGTTTTGCATTCTCGCGAACAATTGCCTCCTGTTCATCCAATTCTGATCCAAGCGTGAACACTTCCACACACAAATGATACCAAATGATTTGGGATAAAATGCTCTTTCATAAGATGTATACTAATTTACTGTTCATAGCTGATTTTTAAAATAATTGGCAATTTTCTAGGTGTAAACTTTCTTTTGATTCACAAGTTAAAGACCCAGTGGTAATATTGGGGGGGGGGGCGATTCTATGACTTTCACAGCCTTAGCGTCCTATCAGAGCAGGATAATTACTATCCATATGCCTATATAATTATGATTAGGTTTGCTAAATAAATCGCGTAATACAGGAACACTGCCGAACAATCTAAGCAGGGGAATTACAATTTTTTTCTTCTTCAATGGCTTAGAAGAGAAAAAGTGAATTAAGAGATAAATTGTTTGATATCTTACTTTTCTGGCATTTGAATAAAGATCAAAAATAAAGAAATTGTAATAATAATATAGAAATCATCTGTAGTTCTCCTGTCTGGAACATCGCTAATCCTGGTGCTCCGTTATTATCATCCCCGTCTGTATAGCACGGCTGTCATTAGAGCGCTCGGTCACTTTAAGTAATTAATTTCTGCCGGTACTAATTTACCTGACATGATGGAATGTGGAACATGTTAATTAATGTCTTGTCAAAGGACATTTGTCATGCGACAGGGATTCGAACCCCTTACCTTGTGGTTCACAGTCCAGAGACTTATCCACTTGACCAAAACATATATAAATAGTGAAGATATATACAAATCAAGATAGTATTATACTGTAAACAACACGCCCTATTAAATAATGATATTAATAATAAGAAGAAGAATATTAATTATAATAATGAGAATATAATTATAGTAAGAAGAAGTAGAAGAAAAAAAAAAGAAGAACAATTGGCATTTTAATCACTTTTTGTTTTCGGGCATTAATTCACTGAATGAAATTGATTATTTTAGAGCAAGGAAATATGAATAAATGGGTTCCAATTCTCTTAATCCTTTTAGTTAAATTTGTGTCATTAACCTCGCTTCATTAAGACTGCACGTAAAGCTGTTTACTTCGCAATAAATTTAATTTTCTAAACGAAGATGTATAGATAAACTTGGACGTAAAGTCAAAATCTGATTAATGACTTTTTCATATTTCATAACAGTTTCCATTATGAATCGGAACCTTGGCATATGATTTATAAGAAAAACGTCAGATGTTTATCAAAGGACACTGATGATAACTCTAATAATTTCCTCGAAATCCATGCCGCAAAGATGGAAAAGAATCGTGCTCTTTAATCCGTAACGAACATTCAGACCGAGGATTCTACTGTTTAATTATGGTTTTTGACTAAGGTCGCTGACATCCTTTAATTTGTATATTAATTCAATCTTCAGGGTAATCCTCTCCTCCCGCTTATCATCACGTATCTATTTGTTCTTTTGCGGCAAGTTTGCACAGCAGTTTTGAAGGAAACAAACAAGGATTTATCTATGTCTTGCGCAAAGCTCACTTAGATATATTTAAGGAAAGGTCATGCAGCTTAGTCTTTCTTTGGAATTATAAAACCCTTAATCCGGCTGTACGAAATAGTCTGTCCTAGTTTGGATTGCACATACATGTATGTCATTCTGATCATTTGACTATCAAACAATCCAATTTTGTAAGAACTTTTCATATTTTTGTTCTTTTGATGATAAACAGAGCCCGGATGAGCTGGAAGACCACCTTTTTATTTGTGTTTCGTACACTTACTGTTGTTATAAATCATTGTAATTTTATTGTTATTCTTTGTGAAATTATTTGCTAGCTGAACAGGCTACTCTGTGTAAGGATGTCATTTGAATACAAGAATAAATAAATAAAATGAATGAATATGTCAATCAATATTTTTTTGTATCCCATGCGGTATAGGGTTTTACAAAAATTACATTATTTCTACCTTGCTCATTGTCGCGTCTCAACAATTACTGTTACGTTTGCATTCTATCTGAAAACAAGGCTTCATCATTACGTGATGTGATCATATACTGCCAGGAGCAGGATTTCAAAAGGTCGAAAAACTTCGGATAAATTGCACCGCCATCAGCAATCTCCGATTAATAAGAAAATCAATTTTGGGCTGTAAGGACGACGTCTCCTAACGTACTCCTTGACGTTATCTTATAAAGCGTTCTTACAAACGAACGAATCGTATCAGTAGAATCAGTCATTCAATGTATTTTATGATTATTTCTGGATTGGCGGATATGTATGCGTTTTGCAGTTGTTGTCTTTAGCTTTCTCCTTCATCCAATCATTCTATTACGTAACCCTTTAACCTTTCCTCTTTCTTCTTCATCAGCATATGCGTTCTGGAAACATCTGAGATTCGATTTGAGATAACATTATCATTCTTCCTTCCCAAATTCTCCTGACAAACGCAATGAGCATCATTACAATTGTATGTTGAAATTTCTGTACTTTTCGACATACTTCATAATTGTTTGTAATTGAAATAGGACCTACTATATTTTTGTTCTCTCATTTTCTCTATTAAATATTCGAAATATTCCGCCATTATGTATTCTCTCTCTCTGTGTCTCTATCCCCCCTCTCTCTCTCTCTCTCCCTCTCTCTCTCTCCTTCCTCTATCTCTGTATTTCTCGTTCTGCCTGATTTGAGAATTTACCCGCCGACGATAATTTTGTTGTGTTTTATGCCTGTTTTTATATAACGACTTTACTTACAAAATTACTTTTACTTTTTACATTGTTTCAAACGTGCACATTTACAGATACGTTTTCTGCTTACACTGAAGGTAAATTTCAAAATAATGAAAGCTGGGGAATTCCCGAAAGAGAACTTGTCCGGCCGGATAGATAACCCCGATCTGTGTTGTCCTATCACTGCTTTTAAATCTAACTGAAGGAAGCTGATTATTGATTCGGTGTCAGACGGACTAGATGCACCAGGAAAAACACATTTTCATCTAATTTACGACCTTGACCTATGCTGTGTAATACCTCTGATAACTACTCCCGTCTCACCAACACCTTTGCCTCCCTTTGATTCCTAATGGTATCCATCCACTTTTTTTATCGAAATCAATTATATTCCTCTCCGCAAATGGAAAGGTAATTAATTCAAACATCAATCTTAGTGCGTCGCATTAGGTCTCGTACCGCGCCTACTTATTTTTTTTGTTGGTGTACAAGGCTTTACTTGTACATGTATTTATGTAAGCCTAATATATACAACATACAAATAAAGAGTGAATTAGTAGCTGCGTCAGTATTAGAACTATTATCAGGTACATTTGTCAAAATTATTAGGGTATTCCTTGAAATGAGCCATTTTGATTGGAAGACAGGGCGTCGATCCAGGGTGGATGGAGGGGGAAGAGAAGTTCCTCCTTTCTTTGTATAGGTGATGATTGCTTTTTTGTTTATCACCCCACATCCATATATGCATTTGTATACGCACACTTTTTGGAAGTTAATTGACAATATTATCTGATTATCTCACACTCATTCAAATTCGACCAACCTTAGTTGGATGTACAAACCTAAAGCAAACGTATACCCTTTCAAAAAACGATAAACGATTTTCCTTTCCGTCGATATAATATATACCGTATAATATCCCCTCAACTGAAAAACATTATAATAAAACTATTGTTAGTACAAAGTAATAAAGTAAGATCGATCTGATGAGGCTCCTACCGTAAAAGGGTAGCCCCCATCCAACAATAAATCTACGCCTACGATTGCTTTAAACTATAGTTACCGCTAACCATTTGACAAGCTTGGCCAGATGCAGACGATAAGGGGTAGATATACAGCAGAGAACGTGAGTGGGCGCACTAACATCCATTCTTCGAGATTTCGAATTTTAGATGTAATCATCGATTATTTGTTATATGAAATAAACTCTGATGAAAGATTTGATTGCATCATTTGCACGACAAATATGCACTTCGAAAGAATATTCGTCTGAATGAAACAATCTCATTCGTAATTTTATAACAATCTATTCTTCTTTTCCGTTTTGTTTTAAATTCGTTTTCCTCACCTATGTCTAGCTACCAAGGGGAAGGGACGTGGTTTCTCGGTTTGCAATAATCTATCAATGGGATTTTCTAGATTTAGTTTTCCTAGAATCACATTGCTAAGTGTTTCGTTATGCAGACTTCCAATCTCTAACCATACACTGATATCAATGAATGGGGCGAATCATAATTATAGCGTGCCACATACTTGAGTGGCGGTGCTACGTACGTTATTCTGCGATCCTGATCTTTGCATTACAATCTTCACCTTATATTACTCCCTTCACTTTATACTGATGCCAGTTTGGGTGATATCTTTCGGTGATACCACTCATATCTTTTTTTTTTTAATCTTCTTCTCCGCACCTCATCCCTCGTGTCGTCACCATTCCCATCGCTATTTACGTACCTACATCCATTTGCATCGTAACGCTGTCCCAATTCCGCCCTACGTGTTCTTTTTTTGTTGTGACAAGCATATTTTCCTGTAAAGTTACACCACTTATTTTCCACATGTTCTATATTTCATTTTCTAAAAGCGGTATAAAACATTAGCGATGTACACATTTTGGTGTATTTTTTGTTACTTAATGTTGCTAAACTTAGCAGACGAACCATTTATTTCTATTTTTATGTTGTCCTTCCCAGGCCCCGCGTTTTTAAAGTTCCGTGGCGGAACATTTATAGCGCGATAAATCAATAGAATGTGTTACTGTTTTTTTTGTTTTTTTTGTTTTTTTATCATACCAATCGACCCAGTAACCCCCAAAATAATACTTTTGAATGAAATATTTGCTCGCGTGATTGTTTTCTGCATAGATCCTTGTCGACCCTTATATTCTCAACACCGGTGCAAACACTGACACATTTCTGGACTACAAATTCAACATAAAAAATCAGGCTTCGTAAAGTAGTGATTAAATGCGAAATGCGTTCAAGCATAACATATGTTAGCCAATCAGGACCAGAGTATTGAAGGTAGGTGACGATTGGCTATTGTTTGGAACACCAACTTGATCGCACCCTTTATCAATAGTGACATACTGTTATGTTTGTGAAACTTTGGCAATCGTTTTTTAAATTGTATTCATTCTCCGCTAATGGAAATCTTGATATCATTTGTCGAGTTGGAATGTTTCTTATAATTCTGTAACTCCGTATTTACGATACACAATGAAGATCGTCAATATCGTGTAGCAGACTGATCACAAACACCTGAGAAAAAATAAAGTTTCACTTATCACAATAATTATATAACTCATTTTTTCTACAAAACCTACTTGATTATAACATCCCACATTGTATTATCACACACTTAATGGTAAAAGAATGTCCCGAAAGCAGCACGTTGTCAATGTTTCTGTGTTTATAATCTCGAAACCATTTATCAAATGTGTTTTCCTAAAATTGTATAAAATTGAATCGTTAAAATGATGTATAACTCGTAAAATTTGTATATTATTTTTTTCGGATTTTTTGAATACATAAGTAATCCCCTCTTATAAACATACCGTATCTTTTCATGTAAATCAAATAAACAACCTGTATGGTTAAATNCCCCCCCCCCCCCCCCCCACTCACGCACGAACGTTCCAGTGAACTGCAGACTATAAACTCATCTGCATTCCTTCGACTTAACCGCCATAATTTATTGGCACCATAATCACATCAAGCCAATCCTCTGCCTTTGCCCTTTTGCAAAGTTCACCATCAAATGCTGGTTTTAACTTGGCGTACAAGGAGCAACATTAACTAGATACAAAGAGATCGATTTAATGGATTTATTGGAACAGAGTCATCGACCCACGAAGCGTGTCACTGTCCTTTTTTAATATAACAAGATATTCCAGCGGTATTCGATTCTCTTTTAGCCGTTCCTCCCTGTTCTAATGAAAGTTGCATTCCAACAAGTGGATCTTTTAGTATTTCATCCAAGGAATTTGTTTTAATATCGTTTTGTGTTTCGTTTGTCTACCGTACTGATCAAGCAAAACAAACGCGTCCTTAAATGTCTAAGGTATAGACTTTTTATTGACAGTAATAAAGTTGCTCTGTTTACTCAATTTTAATGATTTTATTTGAAACCTATCAAAAGTGTCAAGTCCTTTATCAAGGAAACTCTCCAAACTTTGAAGAAAAATCTTTAAAGATGTAAAAAGGAGTAATTATTTCCTATGGCTATAAGAGTAGTGTTTATTGTGTGCTGGTCGGAAAGGGTGAAAAAGCTTGGCGCCGTAATTGTAACGGATGGGAACTGCTAAACATAATACCGACGTTTATAGTGGAAAGTATAAATGGTTAAGAAAAATCCTCTAAGTCGTTGAAGGACATTAGATTTGTATTTTAAATAAGAAGTCTCATTCAATGAAATATTCAGACACCGTCTTCTGCTGGACAGAAACGTTAAAGCCCATTTTTTAAATCTCTCTGTTGACTCAGTTTCCGCCATCAGCCCTAAGAAATATGGATTTATGTCCTTCTATATGTCCTTTTTTATTTCACATTACCATGATTTATCGCATAGCATAGCTCGATAAACCGGCCTTTACTGACAGGTTTCGTGAATTATATGCTAGGGATAACGAAAGGGATCAAATGAATCAGTTTCGTGTTCTGCATAACAAAAAGGCGGGGAAAAGGGAGGGAATTGGTCTGTCATCTGGTATATACCTATTGATTGAAAATAGATTATATCGTCCGGTCAAAAGCCCGCCTTCGCGATTTAAATCTATTCCGAATGTTCTTGTCCGAGTTAAATACGCAACTTCTCGGAACAGGGTAATATTCCGTGGGAATGCTCAAATTGACCTCCCGTATGTCATGTATGTTCACCGAAGCTATAAACGCAATTCTTGTTTTTCGGTGTACTATACTTGTTTAACTTTTTGTTAATGAAACATAGATAAATATATGATATAAACAGATAGAGGAAAAGAACGATCCCATTATTTATCTAATCATCTCCTTCAAACGATCGAAAAGACTTCCGAAAAAATTAACCTAAAGCATTTTCAATAGCTTTGTTTTTCAACTATTGGAATGTGTACACAATATAATTACATGATTTTATTACCCTTAGGTTGGTTTCTCGACGGTCTTTGCAATTGAGGTCTAATTACTTCCATTAGATTAAATTAGAATTTAACATGATCATAACTATTTCGAAAAAATGAACCAAAGAGCAATGTGTATATCCTATTGCACATCCCTTTGAAATCATGTTCTGATTACGTAATACCTCATTGCCATGTTCACACATATCAATAGGTGACATACGAGTATACTAAGATCACCTTATGTTTCTTTTCGTAAGGAGTTGCGATCGTGTTCTCTGTGAAAGTGAAATATTTATGTTTAAAATGAATGCAAACCAAAACTTGATTTTAACCCCTGCATCCGATAGAAATACGATGTTTGATGTTATGATACAACATTAAATGCAAGTAGATAATTAATCGATTAAAGTCAACTCTCCCGCTCTAACTGACCTACAATTATATTGTCAATCCTTGTCGTTTTTGCTTTCTGTTTTAAGGTTGTTTTTTCCTCTCAGAAATGAATAAAATTTTTATCCATGTATTTTATTTTCTCCGTCAAAAGGTTTCGGTTGAATTTTCAAACTGGTGCACGTATATTTGCTTTCAAACCTCATTGATTGCCAACATATTGAAGATGAGGTCTGCTTCGTGTCCGATAGTGCATTGCGTAGAAAAGACAGACCAAACCATAGAGTGAAAGAAGACAAACAGACTCATATGAATAGCAAGAACACGGGATATGTATTTGAGTATCGAATAGCCTCAGGTGAATCTCCGGCGCTTGAATCGAAAGCATAAATTATATTCTGCAATCATCGGATGCAATTCCGTAATGTGAATTCTTGCCTCCGGTATGGACACACACAAACAGGCAAAGAAAAAATAATCAGCAGATGTCCTCCGCGTGTAAAACGGAGAAAAATGATTTTGTATAAACCGACATCCATCATGTTGATAAAAGAATCTATCGTTGGATGAATCGAGCCTCCAGAAAGACCTTTTCCAAAGATTTCTTCTTTCTTTATCCCATTTTCAGCAATTATGTAACAAAATTGTTTGTTCTGTTTCTATTTTCTTTAATTTAAGATGTCGGATGACTCTAAAGTCATGTTCATAATATTGTGTTGTGTTTCTGATCTCGCTTTGATATTTTGATAGTGCGAGTCGAAGGTGTGATTAATCTTCTACTTCACCGTCGTGAAATCAATACTGTGACCTTTGCTTGGGGCTTTTATGATAACAGCAGACTATAGATTTATCAAAATTGAGACTGTTCTCCCGGAAAGCTTGTATCACATTGTTGTTTTCTGTTGTTTGCTTTATTCCATTAACGTTTCAAAGTACTTCTTCTCCTTTTGATATCTCCATTATATCTCCATCACATACACACCCAAGTATATTTGTGGCAAGTTTCAGCGACTTTGAAAAAGATATCTTCAGATACCAACCCACCCCACATCTATTACTTAAAAATGTTCGTTTAAGTTATTATTAGTTTTCTGGGGACAATACTGTTTTTTATAACAATTAGTTTTCCATTGACTACATTTTAAATCGTTGAACATCGTAATATAAAGCCTACTTTCATCGTTACAATGGACAATCACACGCCATTGTATTATGATACTCTTAGCCATGACAAGCAGAATGTATCCAGGAAAAGCCTTGTAATAACAAATGTATTCATATTCTTTCCAATCATACTATGCATTGTATAATATCGATGATAGTATTTAGTTCTTTTACGATAAAATTACTAAACGAGCGCTCAATTTTAAAGATGTACTTCAATAAGAAGAAAAAAGTTGATGTGGGGTTAGTGACAATCTTTTAGATGAAAATCAAGAAGCTATTACGATTTCTCTATACCGTACACATAATGATAACAATTTAATTATCCTCTTATCTCATTTATATCAGTTCAAGAGCGGTTTAATTAAGCTGATTTGAATCGAAATTTTCCTTTCACGTATGGTTAACTTTATTACAACATGACGCTCCCTGTTGTAATGATCTCTGCCCAGTACTTCGTGAATGTAAAAAAAAAACATTGAGAGAAGGACATGGTGCACTTATCAGTTCAACAAACTCAATAAACGTTTCATCGAAGCATGCGGCTCATTAGGTTGAAAACTTGAAATGTATTTAGTTGCATATCATTTTTCTAATCGTCTGCATCACTACTTAAAACCTTATCATCTGACCTATCTGTCACTGATGTAATTAGAACACCATCAGCCAGGATACACGCTCGATTAGAATGTCTAACGTGGAATAACTGATTCGATAGTTTTAGAAACGCGTTGTATATACTGAATTAAAAGTATTTTAAGTGTAATCATGATAATGGCTAATCCTTTTGTGCTCGACTTCCTGTTCTTTAATGTCAAATTTATCATCTTTCGATTAAGGCCACATCAGTTACGCCATCGATAGAGTAATTAGTTGCGCAGGGCAGAGTAATCATTTGCCTAAATGCCTTTCATACCCGATTGTGTTATATTTGCACTTTTAGAAGAAAGGTAATTTTCGAGAAACAACATCACAATACACAGAAAAGCGGATCAGACTTTATTAGTAGGGCAGATTAGTGCCCGGTCTTGTAAAGAATTTTTCAGTGGATGTCAATCAAAATAGAATCAGTTGAATGGGAACATAATAGAGTGATGTAAAATTGATGATTAGTATAATTGTGAATCGTTATAAGATAAAGCCTAGAGGTTCATTACATTTTGAGCAAATTAACATTTTAAACGTGAATGGCTTTTCGTACTTTCGATGGTGACTGTGCAAATATAGCATGTCATTTTTTATGGCACGATGTGCAACGGAGATGTACCTTCTCAATCACGTCGAGTATTGTAGCAACTGCTAAAGTCAGGGATTTTATTCAATACGGCGGAGCTTTCAACAGTTGGCAATCTTGTCGGTGTCTGGGTACCAAATCGTCCATGTCAACAACAGTAAACTCTCGCTAAATACCCCATCGTCACCTGCTATTATTGTTGGGATACCGTTTCAATTTCTTCGCGAAAATGGTGTGTTTGTGTGTGCTCGTATCGGAAGGTGTGGGTGTGTTTGGGTGTGAGTGTAAAAGGGATTATATGGTGATATATGGGGTTGCTGATATAATATGCCCAACAATGATTATTGATAGTATCGTTAACATTCGACAACTATCATCTTTCACTAAATTACCAATAATACAATAAAGTCCTTCCCCTCTCTCTCTCTCTCTCTCTCTCTCTCTTTCATTAATTCTCTCTCTCTCTAGTTTCCCTAATTCGTCAAAATGTGTGTCTTTGTCTGTATTTCATCTCTTTTTGACCCCTCTTGTCTTAATCATCGGGATAAAAGAGGCATCAGTTAAATGTTTATGATAGAAGTGCATAAAGTACAGATGTATTAATTGAATTCTAAAGATAGTTGATTCACAAGGCTATGTACAAGGGCTAAACCACGTTTATTTGAATTATAAACATTTCATGAATTCTAAGTGGCAGGTTCATTTAAAAATGCCTGTATTTCAAATTAAAGGATACAAATATATGTACATGTATATGTTACTTGTTTGTTACCTTTCTCTCCAATTACTAGATTAGATTATGACGGAAATGTCCCAACCATTCTATAATCTAATTCGTATTCCATGACCCCAGGCTGGGGCTTTGTCTACATTACTGGTTACACTATTTTTTGTTAGCACACGATCTGATTGATATTCCTCGAGTGGGAAGCGTTGTATGGTATCATAACCTTTGTCGCGGAGGAATTCTCATCCGCGCTTAGTGACTTATCAATCAATGCTCCTGAGCACAATGAGGTTGGTTTGCTAATGACTGTTTTTTGGCAATTCTTGGCAAGATTGACCACTGCCATCATGATTATTTATAAAAACAACTTAATTAGGAACGTTAGTATTAAAGGCCCACTGCACTACTTGTAGCTACTTGCGCCCTCTCTATATTAAACAATGCCTAATCGACGACCATTGGTCCCCCATGATCCTCTTCTTTTTATGTTAACTGAGAGCTGAGGTGATGAGATAACCACCTGTCCAGTGACCTTGCAGGGATGTCTAATCCCTCCTCTAAACTTGTACTGAAAAGCTTTAAGCGCTGTATAATTAGTAGTAGAAGAAGAAGACGAAGTAGTGGTAGTAGTAGTAGTAGTAGTAGTAATAGTAGTAGTAGTAGTAGTAGTAGTAGTAGTAGTAGTAGTAGTAGTAGTAGTAGTAGTAGTAGTAGTAATAGTAGTAGTAATATGCGTTCATATTCAATTTACGGCTACCTATAACAGAATACAATTATATTTGTGGCATTTTATGAAAGTGGTATCTAACAACACTGATGCGCCTGGATCATTAGATTGATTTAAACACCAACTTAACACAGATATTTTATGACTATTGATGATTATTTTGTTGCTTTCGAGTATCAAGTGTTCTTCCCCCCCCCCCACCTTTTTTTTTGTGTGTGAGGGGAAGTAAATCCAAGTATGAAAAACACTCAAACAATTATTACATTTTGGTGTAACTTTTTACTCTTTGATGTAAAGTTTACGATTACGCACGAGTATATATATATATATATATAAGTATACATGTCAACGGTCACTGTACTTTTCCAAGTGCATCGACATAATTTCTAAATTGTAAAGCAATTTTTGTGTTTTGCATCTCATGGGATCTGTTGATTAATGACATTTAGCGTGTCTCATTTGCCTTTAACCAGGCACGAAACTATTGAAAAAACGTCATATATCACTCCATACAGGCTATCATTTTGTATTTTTTTTCTAATTTCCCAAGTGATACCTTGTGAGTATCTCCAATGTTTTTCAACTTTCCGTCTCAGGTTGGAATGGAATTGCAAATTAAGACAATGTAGCGAGAGAGAGAAAAAAAAAGAATTATCAAAAAATGAGACAAGGTATATATATATTTACAGAGCAAAATGGATTGTGCATATATAAACACAGTGAAAATTGTGTGGGACGAAAATGAAAATGAAAATGAAAATTGAAAAAACAATGAGAGCATTATTGAGGGAATAAAAGAGCAGGGTAAAGGAAAGGGAGTCAAAAGCCAGAAAAAATGTGGACGAGGACGATGCATAGAAAATATAAATACCTGTATACAGTATGAAGGATAGAATAATAAGATAATGACCCAATTTCTCAAATGGTATTGGAACTCCATCCGTGACCCCAATCTGCTCTATGGTTGGCTGTTATGCCCTAATAAACCTACTTGTGCCTCATCTATTAGCAAATTACCCCTGTATAGAACAAACAAAACATAAATGAACCCCTGCTACTTAAGGCTTCATGATTACACACGCATCCACGTATATCCACTGACCTTTGACGGTCCAGTGCGTGGAGGGGGTTCTTTGATTTAAGAGTTTTCTACGTGATAGGGGTAATAGAGGTCCCCCCTATTAATTGGTGGCGCCACCCTATCCCAGTTCATCTTTGCTCATTGTTGGAGTGAGAGGCGGGGCTGCAGCTTATTTTAATGTCGGAATGTATTATAAGACTCAGGAAACGGTTTTATCGAACACGATGTTTATTCATGACACTAGTTCTTTTATTTTTGTATATCTTATTTTGTTGAAGTGAAATGCATATATTGTGCCAATACCAGGAGAAAAGGCGAATATCTATTTCATTTACTTAACCAACCAAATTCTCCTTTAATGGGCCGAATATCATCATATAGTTATATTTTTATATCCACATTAAACATCTTATAGAGAACAAATTTGAACTTTTTAAATGAGCAATTTGTCTCTACTTGCAGAGAGGTGTCTGAACCACTCTGATAAAACCGACAAACGTTTTTGTCCGATGTTTTGATTCCTTCGATATGTCCTACCCCCTTTCTAATTATAAGGATATGATTGCTTGACATTTTATTCTAGGAATATTATAATTTTTATAGAAAAACCTTTAAAAAAGATAAACGTACGTGGTTAAAAACTAAAAAGTATCACGCTCGGATTTGGCGCCTTTCTGTTCTTCAAACAGTGACATTAGATGTGATTGGTCGCCCATTAATCTCCATCACTGATGAGAAAAACAGTCAACCAATTTGGGCTTTAATACCAATCTTTAATTTTCAAAATTTGTTCACTTCTTCGGTAGCAGTTCGCGGTTTAATGACTGTCACAAGTCGTTTCGCGCAGGTTTTAACGCCTTGGGAAACATCTTTAAAGATATCATCAAACATCATCAACGGTAGAATTATTAGAAATGAAAACGATCTGCTGTTTCCCCTGTTTTTCTATTTAATTTGTAAGCATTAAGCCTTGAATAATGTGACTGAAATTGAGCTGGAGACACAGTTCAGGCACATTGTGAGAGGTTTCATGTATCCTTCATCTTAATTGAGTTGAGATATAAGTCATCATCTATATATTCTGATTCTATTGGTTATGATCGATGACACGAAAATTAATTCGCAAATATTTTTTCTCAGGAATCATGACTCTTAAACACTATTAAACAGATCAGTGATCTCTTTCTCTCTCTCTCCTCATCTCTCTCACTCGTTCTCAATCTCTCTCTTTTTCCGTCTCCTTTCCCCCTCTCTCTCTCTCCTCTCTCTCTTCATCTGCCATTCTAAATTCCCCTCTACCATTTTTGTATACATGTACATGTATATGTATTCTTGCTAATAAAAAGAAAAAGGGATATTTCAATATCTAGATATGATACCAAATGTATCTTTGAGAGTGTTTTAAAAGCGTTCAGATAGAATTAATAATGCCTATTTTTTTCAATTGTGCAAATGCATTAGGGTATTTCGTAAATAGCAGAATACCGTCATTCATTCGTAAATACATTGATCGGTTATTTCTAAATAAATCGATGAGAGTTGATTCATTTATTTGTTTATGCAATGAATTATTGCAGTTGACTGACTTTTCCCTTCACAAGCAGACCTGCTTACAGGCAATACTTTTTTTTCTTGCTAGCTTTTCCTTATTCTTTTAGTACGCCTACTGGGGAATTAAAGTGCAAGAGTCTCTTTGACTTACCAAGAAGTTACCAGCTGGTAACTTCTTGGACTTACATAAAAACACGTGTGCAATGATGTGGTAAAGATTATGATATGCAGGTGCAATCACAAGTATATCGCTACAGGCAGAGACGCAAAGCATGCTCGACCTACTTTCCTGCAAATTAATCGAACAACGAAATCAGAAAAGTTTATCCAATTGCATTCCGTGTGTGCATCTGCTCCATTCATCTGCGAGAACGCAAAGAGCAAGGTCCCTTTGAAAGAATTTTTTTCAAATAGTCTGGTATCTGGCCTTAATTACACGTGCTTCATCAATATAAAAGGATGTATCTATATTATTTGTGCATTTAGAATGTTTTTATTCAATCTGTCATTATTACGATGAAAAATATGATGACAAGAGGAGTATGGGCAATGTCCCTACATCGAGTGTCAACAAGGAAAAAGGAAAGAAAATGACAGTGAAATAATAAAAGAGTGGCGAGGAATGTGATCGAAAAAAGAACGACCCTCAAACATAATTATACCCGACTGGCTTCTTAGCCGTATCTCATCTATTCCTTCTGTCTAGAGACTCAAGTTCCGCC